>BRDA01090244.1:13400-48664 GCA_036984385.1 Crenuchus spilurus
TAAGTGGGCCAAGAGATTAAGATTAAGATGAACCAATTTACCAATGTGATTTTCACACAACGGAATTTGACCTCCACATTTAACCCATTCATGCAGTGAAACACACACACACACTAGTGAACACACTAGGCTGTGAGAATTTGTACCCGAAGCGGTGGGCAGCCCTTATCCACCGGCACCCGGGGAGCAGTTAGGGGGTTAGGTGCCTTGCTCAAGGGCACTTCAGTCATGTCCTGTCTGTGGATCGAACCAGCGACCTTCTGGTCACAAGACCAGATCCTTACCACTAGGTCATGTCTGTCCCCCATGTTTGTTTGGAACTTTATAACATTAGCACATATATATATGTGTGTGACCCATCACCTGATGCGGCGTCTTGAGCCACGCCCACTTCCTTCGTCTGTGTCTGTCACATTTCTGCCATGTCATGTTCACGCACCAGTCACATCATGTCTCGTTATGTCCAAGTGTCTGCACCTGTTTAGAGTTCAAGTTCACAGCCCTCTCTTGTCTGCCCTGTAATTGAGGACCTGTGTGTAAGCCTTGTCATGTCTTGAGTTCCCTGTGAGTCATTATGTGTTCATGTTAAAGTCAAGTCTGTTTTAATCAGAGTCATAACGTCATATTTCACAGCCACAGTCTTTTGTTTGTGCAGTAAAACTGCATTTGATGGACCCTCAGCTGTCGTCCTATCTCCTGCATCCCTCAGCTTCTTGCCATATATAAACATTATATACAGTGGAACCTCCGTTTTTGTTATTAATCTGTTCTAAAATGCCTGACGATAACCAAAACAAATATTCCCCAAAAGAAATAATGTAAATCCAATTAATTTTTAATTTTCCAAATCCATGTTTCAGTATTTTTAAAGGCTGGTATGGCATTGCTGGTATGGCACATGGTTATTTGACGCTATATTTTGAACTGACAGATCAGAATAGGCAAACATGAGTGCAATTGAGAAAAGCTTGCGTAGAAAGAAAAGGGTTTCAGATTTCATATGACTCCTTCCTTCTGGAGGTGGCTTACAAATTAAGAAAGTAATGAATCTGCATGCAAACATCATTGCCTGCTCAAACATTATCAAGTGGAACATGCGGGCTGAAGAAATACCTGAAAGTATTTTCAACACCAAATACACTAAAATGTAATACAGTGATGCAATGAGCTACTCAGCATTTTGGTCAGCTTTAACTGCAATTGGCTGCTGGTCTAAAAGCTTTACAGTCATACCCAAACCACACCTACACCACAAGACAAGATGATACAGTGTCAGCTTTCCCAGTACTGCATGTTCTTTTTCATCATGCTGTCAGAGGAAAATCCTGTCAATGACATGTTTGCGTATCACCTCGTTGCTCCACCCCCAACACTGATGTCTATGCAGTCACAGCTGATTTACTTTGGTAATATATGACATCTGCTTCATTCCTGCTGTTACAGCAGCTTTATGACCTGCTAATAGACTTCTGGGCATGTTTTAGCAGCATGGTGTCATTGGTAATTTTCTCTGTCAGTCAGTGGGTCTGAAAATAATTGCCCACCCATAACAGGTGGCCTCACTGCTGATTGAGATTCTATGCTTGGTGGATTCTGGCAGAAACCTGTCATATGGGGCAAGAGGCCTACATTCAGACCAGTCATATGACCTTTCTACATGATACAGTTCAATTATTTACTTCTCTGGTGGCCATTTTTTATTGATGAAAATTTGTTCAAGGCAAAACCCAAGACTTTTAGTGTTACTAGCATCAACATATATGGCAGTTCATACAAATATGGGTACAATCAGGAAAAATGGGGCTGGATCGGACCACCCTGGGTCAGTACCTTTCGTGTTACTAGGGTGAAATCCTGAAGTGTTCATCTTCAGTATGTTTAGTTAGGAAGAATTATATAGATATATAGATGATTATGTAGAGATGCATATAATTTTGTTAGATAGACAGACAGATAGGACTCAAAGGAAATTGCAGCAGTAGCAAGACATAAATAACACATACATTTGAACAATGTAATTGTCACGTGTAAGGCAGGGTGTGAAACAGATAATGAGCAGGCATACGCAGATATAAATAAAAGAGGTTTACTAGACAAACGGGGATGATCCTGTCGTGGAAATAATTGACAACTGATGAGAGAATGGAGTAAAAGAAAGAGATTTGGTTTATTGAGAGCTTGTTCCATCCACTGCAGTGTCATAAGTGCTCTGGTATTACAATCCCTGACAGTCTCTTTTATAGTCCTATCCCACAACCCGACTTTTGCCAATCACTTTCTGTCTAGACCACTTACACACCTACCCTGGGATTCCTGTTACGACAAAAACTTCCCACAGGTGCAGTTGAAACTCAGTTAATTAACAAAGAGCAAGGCTGGGTGTGACCAAAAGTGTCAGGGACTGCAAGACCAGAAATACATGTCGAATTACACGTACACACAATCATGCATGTAATTTTGCATGTACATATCACACAAATAAGATTATTTTCCCCATTACAATCCAAAGACATAAGCCAATGCACAATCCAAGTCATTAACCAAGCCAGGGTAAACATAAGGAAAAAGGGCTAAGCAGAAAAATAGTAAGTGCAGAGGTACAGAGGTCAGATAAAGTAACTAAACAACATTAGAGAGCACAGGCCCTAGCTACTCTAATGTTAATAAGAAACAAGGCTTTAGATAAACCAGGACTAGGATGCCTCACAAGGTTAAATGCTAACAGGGCTAAGGCAGTCTATGACACCCAAAAGGGCTAAAGTCTAAGACAACAGACTAGGCTAAACTAGAGAACCGGCTAAGAAAACAAAGAATACGCTAAGATTAAGCTAAAAAATAGAACACGCTAAAGCTAAAGCTAAACGACTGAACATAAAGGGCTAGAGCTCAGGTCAAAGGTCAGAGTCAAAAACAAAAATACCTGAGAGAAGGAAATGCAAGATACAATACTTAGCAATGAGTGAACAAGGGCGAGCTGGCTTTATAGGAATAGCGAATAATGACAGGGAACCGGGTACACCTGGAATGGATGTCACATGATTAGAGGGGTCCAGAGAGGATTGTGGGTAATTAAGTTTGAGCATGAGGGAACTACAGAGGGAGGAATGGGAAGCAAGTGCTGATGGGAAATGGAGTCCAGGCACAGAGAGACAGGCATAGGAGTGTGACAGTATTGAAATTGGCAAGTAGTTAAGAGGTTAATTGCACAATGAGTATAAATAAAAAAATTGTGTCTGCGCTATTTACAGTCTTTGGGGGCAGCCATGGCCTATTGGTAAGGATCTGGTCTTGTGACCGGAAGGTCGCCAGTTCGATCCCCAGACAGGACATGACTGAAGAGTCCTTGAGCAAGGCACCTACCGCTTAACTGCTCCCTGGGTGCTGGTGGATAAGGGCTGCCCACCGCTTCGGGTACAAATTCTCACAGCCTAGTGTGTTCACTAGTGTGTGTGTGTGTTTCACTGCATGAATGGGTTAAATGCAGAGGTCAAATTCAGTTGTGTGAAAATTGGTGAATATTAATTTTAATCTTAATCTAAAGTTCATAGAGTGTCATCACATTATATTCTGTTATACTATACAGTGAGTATCAGCAGAAGAATATAGTACTATTTATAAGGTGATGCAGTTCAGCACAGTTGATGAGTACTGTCTTTGTAGTAAAGAGACTCATTGGGTGGGTAAAAAAATCCCACATGGTACTAAATCAGACTTTTACAATACATGTATATGATACTGTTCTGATTCCACTAACTGACCTGACTTTTACATTTATTTTACTGTTTAAAAAAGATACAGATCTGCTCCTTTGTTTTGGAATGTAGTGAACCTTCAAGGCACACAGCTGGACATTAAGGACCATGTTGTAACTTTAAGGTTACATTTACACTGGTCCACATTTTTCAAGGATCTCTGAGTAAGAATGCTGATCTAAGATAAAGTTTTATCTATTTCTAGCCAGGTTTAAAGTCATAAGCTGATCCCAGATCCACACTCTTCTCGTAAGAAGTTTAAATATAAAAATGTAGCTGTACAGTGCCTTTCTTTCTAACATATCGGGTAATATAACCAAGTTCTGCCAAAAATGAATTCATTTATGCATCTACATACATACCCAGTGCATACATACAGTTCATAAATAAAAGAATATATTGACATTGTGTTTTGTACATATGACACTTTCACTTGTCTATACATGTGCACTGAGCCACCACAGCATTAGAACCACATTAAGGAAGAGCATTCCAATTACTTTTGCATTGCATCTCATGGGCTCCTGCTTCATTAACACATTTCTACTGGGGGTTGAGGCAGATAACACCAATTATCAATTCATGGCTTGTTACAAAGTCTCGCCGATTTTGCCTTATGATAAGAAAATTGCAATTATAGTTTTAAAGGTGATCGGGGTTCGTAGCTTTGATTTAAAATCATGACTCATATGGTTGTTTGGTGTTTCCAGTAAAAGTGTGTAATAAATAAGTGTATAAATAAAGCATGTTAATGAGTAAAGAAAAAAAATCAAGAACTTCTTTTTCATTTATAGTGGAGAGTGGGACACAAACTAGCATTTAGTGAAATGAAATGTAGATCTTTTGTGTACTTAGACAACTCCAATGAGAACATATTTTTGGACATTTTCTCATATCCCAAATCAATGTCATCTATAAACTTTGATGGTATTCTATCTAATATTTTTCTACATTCACTCTAAAGACCATGAAAGTAGGTTCTTTCTTCAAAAGTGTTTGAAAGTCAGAATTCATACTGATTTGGTTGTGATCTCCCACTTGGTGGCTATATTATAATTTTGAACAGTTTTGAAGCACATAAATAACTCACAGCGAAAGATGGCCAGGCTAACATGCCGCCTCCACAAACCCCCTGTTTTTATCCACAGATTCATTAGAAATGTACTGTTTTCATTATATTGAGCAGTTAATCATGTAACTGTTTTTATTAGTAGTAGTATTGATAAAATGTGTCATAAAATAAAGAGAAATTATAGAAATGTATTTCTGAATATTCCAATATAATAACATTAAGTTCATCAAGTCATATCATCCATGTAAATTAATTTCTTTGCTTCAACAATTCTTTTTGGAAAGGCCTCAAAACCAAAAGGTGTTTAGTTTTGACCTTTCAAGAATGAAATGGAATTTAATCTGTGCTGCCCCTTTAAGACTTTGATTTTCACTATTATTGCTGAATTCACTTTCCATTTGCAATTAACTGACCTTACAAAGTTGAAAATGTTAATAATTTTTCCTCTGGTAGAGTCTGAAACTATGACTGTTAACAATGAAACACATGAATACTGGTCCCACATTACTGGTGTTTTATGGGTCCTGTGTTTAAACAGGACAATAATAAGCTCTTACTGCTCTGAATGCATCCAGAATGTAAATGGGTCCTAATTATATCAGAGATGCCATTGAAATGGGCTGTTATGAGATCGAAATAGGTTGCCTATGAGATTTGTGCTGATCCAAGATTAGTCTTGGTAGGATGTTCACAAAGACATGTTTATCTTCTCTGGACCATTGTTCTCCATTTTCCTGCTCTGCCTCTGATAAGATTGACACTGACCCTAATATTCTTAACATATTTCTTACCTTGTATTCTAACCATCAATGAAGGCAATGAATACTACAGAAGAACCGTTTGATCTTTGTGGACTGCTGATGGGAAAGGCCTCAGTTTCTTGCCTTAAGTTGAAAAGAATGAGGAGCCTGTTGCCGAATGTGAGGTAAATTGTACTTATTCTACTAACTATGTTAGACCAACATAAATCTTAATAATAGTGATCAGTGGTTTGACAATTTGTGTTGGTCAATATAGCTGCTTTAGCAAGTTAGGTGTAGTTAGCTAGCCAAGGGTGTTTTGTGATGTAGTAAAGAAATGTTATGTCACACGCTGTCATCACTTTGTGATGTTAGGCTGCACAGACGAGTTCTCTCCAATGCCACCTGTCTCTCATTGCTTGTAGCAGACTAGCACCTGATAATCCAGCCCATGTCTTGATGTTATCCATCAAGGTTATTCTTGGTCTTTAACGTCTTCAGACTCCCTCCACAAGTCCAGTCGTTACACTTCCTTCAATGCTCTCATGTGCTTACATCACATGTAATTTGTGGGATTTAACGTGCATCAGTAACTCCTTCTCATTTCTGGCATCTCATAGACCTGCTCAGTGGTCATCATCTTCATCCATGAGATCTTCAGCAACTTCCTGATGCACTTGGTCTCAAAAGCCTGAATACGTCTTTCTTCCTCTTTCTTCAGTGTCCAGGCTTCACATCCATATGTAGCTACTGGCCAGACCAAGGCTTTCATCAGTCTTAGTTTGGTGTTGGTGCTAATTGACTTGCTTTTCCACATCTTTGTCAATCACCAACATGCCCATGGCCATTCTTGACTTCACTTCACTGACACAGTCTGCAGCCTTTGTTACTCTATATCCCAAATATATGAAAGAGTCCAGTAGAGAAATATAAACTCCCAATATGTTGGGCTTTGAGACAAATAACAAACAAATCACTCCTAGGGAAGGGCATGTTTTGTTTTGTTTGCTTAACATTGCTAAAGTGAAAGTAACATTTTTGTGTGCACTCCTAGACTACAGTTCACCCATATTTACCACAAGAAGACTACTCCACCCTTAACTCTGTAGTTGTGGTAGGCTTTGTGTACCCTCACAATGTTCTTACTTTTATTCCTCATCTATTACCCCTGACACATCTTTTTCTGTATTTAAGTTGAAAAGCTTGTTTGTTTTAAACAACATAGAAATGAATTTCAGCAATTATGTTTGTATTAATTTATCAAACTTTTTAGTAACTTTACTATGCATATAAATAACTGGTGCTGGAAAGCAAGTTACCATTTCCATATGTTAGAAGAGATGTCCATGTTGTTTGTACAAAAAATATGAATCTACCTCAAATATTGTTAACATACTTTAGCACAAATCAAAAATGTTAGGTTTGGTTGTGCCCCACTCTGTCCAATGACTAAATGTGGACTTTGTTCATGAACTCTGTGGAATACAGAGTAGTTTCCATTCTTGCTTTGTCAACAACTCTTCATTAAGCCTCCATATCATACTGACTGAGTATTATCCCTGATTCATTCACTGCATTTGACAGCAACAACAAGAATTTGACCTTTTCAAACAATCCACCTTGAATGTATCTATAATAGACAGAAGAATCCATTACCTTGCAGGTTGCTTGTATCAGGTCATGTATTTTAGTGCTGTTTTGAGTGTTTTGTGCTGCTCCATCAAATCAGCTGACAGGAACGACTGCACGTGAGTACGTAATATTGCAATAATTATGTAACAAGCTGCAACGTGTCATATAGGCATGACATTGTTAGCCTTGTTATAGTTCTGACAGAAGCATCATTGACTCTGTCCTGTTATATTGTGGCTGCCATCTAGTCCTTGACACCCAGGCTCGTACCACATGCCTGGTAAGTTTGCAAGTCAGTATGCATAGTAACCAGTTTGACTTTTACAACAATGTAAGCTATTTTTGAACAATATTTTGTGCAGCGCCCAAGTTGCAGTATTATTTTTAGATTCATTCTTTTCCCCATCCATCTTGAATTTCACACATTGTGACATTCAATCTCATCTGATAAATGAAGTCGGGTGTGAGTGCTGGGAGTGGAGGCGTGATACTTGATTTTTTAGTTAGAAACAAATCTCTGCACTGAGTCGCTTTTAGAAAAAGGGTCCATCAGTTGGCAGGCAGTGAAGAGTGTGGACACTCACTTTTGTCTGGGCTGGTGATGGTGGACTGAAGCTCAGCGGGGATGTGAGCTCTACAGGCATGACAAAGGCTCAGTAGATAAGCACTGCTAAAGATACTCCACAGGAGAAACAGCAAGATGCTGGCCAAGCAAAGAACAGCTAACCAAACAAAATCCACAATTTCAAGGAAAAGATGAGGGATGTTTTTATGCTACATTTAGCTTAAAACAATGTGTACAAAGCTTGTCTTAGTTCTAATTTAAGTTTTAGTCTTTTAGTTCTACGCTGTAGCTAGGAGGCTAATATAGCTAGGATTTATGGGATGAAATTGTATTTAATAGAAGTTAATTGTACAGAATTTCATATGTTTGTTGTAAAGAAGTTCACAGCATGTATGGTGTTGTAATATTCACATTCAACAAGTGCAATGAAGAGACATTATATTGGTTAATCTTGCAATTTGTGCTATAAGAGATCGCCCTTCTGCAGGACAACTGAGTTCTATTTGTTTGAGACTTATTCAATCAACAGTAAAGCACTGCAATCATTTGCCATTTATTCACCTTTATTAATGCTTCTTCAAGAATTGTTTCTTGCCAGCTCACAAAAGTCAGATATAAGAACCTTGAGTAAAAAAAGACCATTTCAGTTTTTATATGTCTCATCCCTTTGACACTTATCTTACAAAACAAGAACATAATGAATCTCTGAATGAAAAGCATAGATGGTGGACCCACTAACAATGTATGAGGTTCAGCAAAAATCTTGTCCAAATAACTGACCCTCTGCCTGGCGGCATCTCAGGCCACATCCCCTTCTCTCATCATTTCGTTGTCATGTGTCTATGTCATGTTCACACCTCAAGTTATGTCTTGCTGTGTCTGAGTGTCTGCACCTGTCTTGAGTTCAGTTTACAGCCATCTCATATCTCACTCCCTAATCATGTACTCTTTAAAAGTTACCTCATGTTCCATAGTTCTTGTCGGTCATTCTGTGCATTTCATGCTAATCTGTGTTCATGGCAAGGTCAAGTCTATGTTGTCGTCATAGCGTCTGCCATAGTTATAGTCACTGTATTTTGTTTCTTTCACAGCCACAGTGCTTGTTTTGCTTTGCTTTTTGTAAATAAAATCAGTTTTTTTGAACCCACTCCTGCTTCCATCTCCTCGTCATCACAGCCACCTTACAATAACCTTTCTCACAAGGCTTCATGCAGAACTGTTTACTTCTTCAGTGGTAAACTGCTCCTCTTTCCTACTTCTAAGCTGTTACATTAACACAAGACATTACAATTTGCAAGTTTATGAAACTTTGTGTGTGTGAAATATAAATTGTTTCCGCTAGCAGTGACTAACAAAGCTACTCTTCTCATTTAATACTAGATGTTTTATATTGAGTACATGTAACATATTATGGGTCTTAAAAGATCAGTTCTTAAATTACAGGGTTCTAATAAATATGGTTCTAACAAATACACAATCCTGATAATGCTATATAATTATCATTGTTTGAATAATTTACTGAGATCTGTTTCTCAGGAGAAATACAGTATATGAGCAGCAATATAATATATATGCTCAATATAATGTCTCATTTTATGTTTTCATCTGATCTAGTTGTCTAGAACTACTGAGATGTTAAGGTAAGATTTTCCTTTCCTTAAAAACATGAGAATACAGTTGAAACTGGGCTGAATTTGTTTGGTTCTCTGATGTTTACATTTACATTTACAGTATTTGGCAGACGCTCTCATCCAGAGTGACATACAACATTGCTTTGTTTCCATTAAGAGAATTATCTCAGTTAGTGCAGACAGGTTAGAGTCCAAAACACTCTTCAGTTCAGACACTGTTAGAACAAAACCATCAGTAATACCTAGAAAGAAGGAAAGATTATTATTACAATTATTCACAATATCAGAGCATTATAATAAGAGTTATAAACTAGTGCTCGCTTAAGTGCTCAACAGAGATGGTCTTCAGTCTGTGTTTGAAGACTATGAGAGACTCTGCTGTTGGAACAGCCAGTGGGAGTTTGCTCCACCACCTGGGTGCTAGGACAGAAAAGAATATTGATGCCAGTGAAGAGAACACAGTAATGGGTTGATGTCAGAGAACTTGGGTTGATTCTGGATCAGCTGCAGAGGCCTGATTGCTCATAAGGAAGACCAGCCAGGAGCATATTGCATTACTCAAGACTTGAGACGATGAGAGACTTGAAAAACACTTGATGTTAAATACTATACTGTTTTCTAAACAGATAGCTGAAAGAGTAAAGCTTTAGGTTTGTCTTTTTGTCCATTCCAGGACAAAAAAATCAACAAGACATCCCCTTGTCAGGATGCCTCATTTGTTGTACAATCTAATCATTGTCTTTTCTTGTCCACCCTTCTATTTAGTGAGCTTGCTATTGGTTCATTCAGGCTGAAGTCCAGTCTTGGCTCCACCTACTGAAGGGTGACATCATGGACATTCCAAAGGACCATTGGCTGATACTTCTGTCAGTATTGCTGAGCCTCCATCCAGCAAGGCACTCACACACCTTATCTTAGCTCAAGTGGAGATGACAGCACTGCTGCACCTCACAAGCTTCAGCAGCCGTATGTCAATTGTGGAGTCCTCCAAATTTCTGGGAACTACTATTTCCCAAGACCTGAAGTGATAGCCCAACACCTTTGAAGCTGGGTCTGCTTCAGGAGCTGTTGAGCCAGTTCTACAACAGTCACTGAATTCATTTTTTATTCCATTTGTGTTTTGTGTTGCAAATGGTCACAGAGGAATATTGTTTTGTATCATTATGTACTGTACTGTACTGTATATAGCTGAAATGGCAATAAAAACCTCTCAAACTCTTGAAACGTACATTTTTGTTGTTTGCATTACATGTATATTTGTCTTTAATGTAATCTGTATGCTAGTTCTGTATTATGTATTCTATAAATAATAGGCACGTCGTCCATATATTACTTTCCTTGTATAATCTGCATATGCTGCATGTATTGTGTATATTATTTAGTGTATATTGTGTATTGTCTGTAAATTAAATGTACATTAGCTCTTTATTGTATATAATAATAGAGATACCCATAGCCAGAAATAAATTCCTTGTGTGCGCTTTCACATACTTGGCCAATAAATCTGATTCTGTTTCTGATGACATGTATAAAGCCTCATTGTGCTCATTGTGAGGCAGTAACTCTTCCACAAATATGGTTTGAGTGAGTTTTGACTTCTCTTCAATGGCTTCAAAGGCAATATGAGCTTGCCTACCATTTTTTTCACTGCAAACTGTTATCTCAGATTATGCTTATAGTATGTTTCGTAATAAGGTTACATTAAAAATGAAGCTTGACTCAACACTGTACATATTATACTCATTAACATCTAAGCAATTTCTTCTATACAATGAGATTAGATGGAAACACAAATGAGAGTTCAACTTAAGTTTCCTGTTTAACAGATATTTCTTCTTACTTAAAGACCTTTGTGAGCTCATGTCTCCTCATATATCTTATTTAATTTTATTTATTGTTGGTAAAGTTTCACAGTGAGCTCAGATTTGCCAAAATTTGAACAACATATGAGCAATGCAGTTTTTCTCTTAACCACGGGTCATATTGCACCATTTGCCTCAATAAGCCTCAATGGTGCCTCAAAGCACCTGTGACTATATTACAATGTGTGTCTATAGTCGCATTTACATTGACCATGAAATATCGCAAATTAGAATTTCGAATAAAAATGTGCTTAATGGAAACACGACAATTTTGAAAAAACTCACGTTGTTCGATAAAAGTCTTTTGCACTAAGATGAGGTGGTTTTTCAGTCGTATCAAAATTGGTTTATATCGCAAAAGTGTAATGGAAACACTCGAATGGACTTTTTTTGCATCAAGGGAGTCACGTGATCAACAACCAGACGTTTCTATTGGCGAAAAAGATGACGAAAAAGACGACGACAACAGAAAGTAAGAGGATGAAGATGACGCAGCATATTTGGAATAACGAGGAGAATCCTTGGACAATGTGCAGCTGGCTCCACTAGAGATCTCACAGCATCACAAAGTTCATTAAAAGTTGAGTGTGTCATTCTAAAATGTTGAATCCACAGCTCTTCTGTAAAATCATCGACTACAGTTTCCCAAAAACGCCGCATACGTAGCCGCTCCCAAGTATAAGGGCTTTGTCACTCCAAAGCCTCGATAAGTCGCCGTCTCCTCTGATGGCTGATGATGAGCACTAGTGCCGTGGTAGCAGTATGTATAAAGCTGAAGTATGTGTTTACATCCACTGCCGCTATGTTTGTAATGACTTATCGCGAGAACAAACATATTCACATGTGATTTTATAACAGTATTTCGCATTTAATGGAAACACCGCAATTGCAAAACTTGTTTTGTCGAATTGTTTTTTCAACAAAAAAGAATATCGATAATGTTTTACGCAAAACTGCAATGGAAACGCAACTTATTTGACAATAAAGTATTCATTAATTTAAAAAAAATGGCCAAGAATATTTTTGTTTTATTTATTTAACGGGTTGTTTTTATCTACTTTTAGGACTTTTAACATTAGTGAAATAAGTGTTATAACAGGAATGCTAGCTCAAAGCACATCCCTAATATTCATATGTCCCATGATGCCTTGCACAAGATATGTATTAAACTTCAACAGCTGTATTAACACCTGTAAGCTCAAGATACAAAAACATATAGCTTTCTTCAGAAATACAATTATTTGTTGTCATGGACCCTAAACTTTTGAGTGGTTGTGTAGGTGGTACAGCTTAAAAAAAACATAAATGGCAATTAAAAGGGGGAAGTAATATGAGGTGTTTCATTCAGCATCCTTGAGGATGGCAGAGTCAGGAAGAAAGTGGACAGGAAGCAGAAAATGCAGTGTCATTCCCGTTGAAAAATGTCGAGATTAAAATTTCATTCCCTGTCGAGAGGAACCCACTCTAGGTTTTTAATACAGACTGAAAATGGAGGCATGTACAGGAAGCTCTTCAAGGGACTGATCATGTTTTAAACAGACTTTGCCCTCCTCAAATATTAATAACGCAAGATTCACACATTAATCTTTCATTATCTGCATCTTGCCTGCTTTTGCATACATTAGGAGCTTGGGTGGTTGCCCACAATTATATTACACTGAATGTCAAATACTAGACATTGTTATACCAACTATCAGATCAAAATACAGCATTTTCAATTCCTGAATATCAAGATAGTTTGCGTGCATTGTTCCATGTTTGTATTGTACATGATATCATTATAGTAATTTAATTTAATCAACAATTTAATCATTTTAGAAAATCTTTTAGGCCTTGTTCAGACACATCACCTGAAATCTGATTTTGTGCCATATTTCTGCAATCTGAAAAGCAAAAAGCAATATGAAATTTGACTTTTTACAACTGGATTCATAACATAAATGTAGGTTCTTTTGAAACTGATACAAATCAGATGTTTGCATATTGATGTCTTTCTTTTTTATTGGGTGAGTACAATGGTTCGTGACTTCAGAATATTCATCACAATATTCAGGGAGATGAAGCAGTTTCTGGAGTAGTGGTGTACTATTCTACTCTTCAATGACACCTGCACAAACATGACCTTCATTGAAAAGGCATCAGAAGAAAAACTTTCCTGCATCCTCACCACAAAATTCAGTATCAGAGGTTTGCAAAAGAACATGTAAACAAGACTGATTTGTTAAAATTATACTGATAAAGGTAAAATAGAAAATTGTGACCTCAATGAGCAAAGGTACAATATGTTGGAGAAAAGAAATGGTGCAGAATAAAAAGAACAACTCTGAAGTGTGGGGGTGGATCGATGATGATTTGGGCTTGAGTTTCACTCATTGGCACATGGACATTTCACTGGTAGAGGGACCGTCTATCTCTGAATATTTTTCCTACAGTGTAAAGCCTATTATCAGTATACTGACTGGGTTAGTCTGCAGTAATGTCATGTCCTGTTCTGCTGTATTTAAAAAAAGACATGCTATTCAAAAATATAGTGTGATTGTTCTGATATCTAATTAATGTGCTTATGTTTGGACCTTAACTCCTCAGCACTTGTGCTGCTATTATTGCAACCATTGTGAAAATGTGAGCAAACGCAAATTCTACTGTCAGTCTAAAAAATCAGATTTAAGAAAGAAATCCAAGTTGTGCAGCAGTGCAAACAAAACTTAGCCTTATAAGCCTTAATTCTTATTCTGGTGCTTCTCAAATTAAATTATACCAGATAAGATGATAAAATCCTGCAATTAATCATTGGGGTGACACATAGGGTCTATTTCTATTCAACAACATTAACACATCTCTAAACTAATTCACAAAATTTTCACAGGGGTCATTAGGCTTTGCCAGTGTTTCACTGAATAAAGCCCACAACACATGCAGAAGAATCAACAACGATGTCTGGCATCCCAGTCCCAACTTCAACCCTGAACCCTGCAACCCCCCCTACCACACACACATACAAACCCACTCCAAGCTCACATCACAGACCTTTCAATGTATATCCTCTTACCTATAGATCCACATCAGCCTCCCTGGTGACTAATACCATACCTAGCTCCGCTCAGACCTTTAATGCATGCCTAGTGCCACCAGTTCCCTGTGGTGACTAATGTCGACAACCCTTCAGACATCCATCCATCCAAATCATTAAATGAAACTGAAACTTGCTCATCCAATAGTAGTTTTAATCCAAATTCTATTATTTTATCACATGTAACATGTTTTGTCAAGGAGATCTTCCTAATTATCCTCTTTATGATGTAGTTAACATTTTTAATATGTGCCAGGTCTGCTGGTCTGCAAGTCAAGCACATGCATTATGTGGCTGTGAAGCCACACTATTGTAGCATATGCAGAATGAGGCTAGCCATTGTATTCCATAAACATGGATGTCCTGGAAAAAGACGTTGCCTTTAGGGCAATATACAGTATGTCTGTATAAAATCCCAAAATATGCCTCCACATCAGTGGTAGCTTCACACATATTCAAGCTTCACCCATCCCACTGGCACTGATGTATCGCATATCATGTCTGATGTTGGCTTTTACACTTTTACATAACAACAATCTGTATGGATTCTTTCATCTTTGTCACTCTGTGGCATCTGTGAACTGATGTATGGTCTTCTCCTTACAACATAGCATTTTAGGTTGCATTTCTTGATGCAGCGGCAGACAGTGTTAAGTTATTATGTTTTTCCTACATACTCCTGACCCTTGTAGATATATTTATCACAGTAACACAATGCTTTATCATGCAATGCCATCTGAGGCCTTGAAGGTTATGCACACTCAACAAGGGTTTCTGGCCTTGCCTTACATGGACTGGGATTTCTCCAAATCCCCTGAATGTTTTCATCATATTATGTACAATAGATAGATGTGCCATCATGTGTTGAGGAATATTTGTTTTGAACAGTTTGACAGTTCTCACATGAAGTGTGTCAAAAAATGGTAGTCATAACCCATCTTTGCTTGCTATGACTGAGCCTTGTGGTGGATGCTCCTATTATACCCAACCATTAAATCCTGGCTTATTGTATACTTTTCAAAAGAGGGTAACTGTAACAGTCTAGAAACCGTTCATTTGTATTTTGCTACTGTCTTCACTGAGTTTGTTTAAGGCGTCAAATTCTAAATTTGTTTAATATTTACAAAATATAATAAAGATCGTCAGAAAATCTTAATTTTCTTAGTTAAATAAAAGTTCAAGAGAAATTCAGATTCTTGTTTGTATTATGTTTCATCTCTAAAAATGCTACTCCACTTTTTGGGATTAGCAGAATGTTTAAGTAATTTTGACAGTTTTTGGTGCTTCATCTTCAATGAAAATTAAATAATAACAATAATAAAAGTAATAGTGAACTGAAAATGTGTCCAAAAATATACTGCCAATGTTTTTATACCTCTTTTTAAAATGTGCATATTTTACTGGAAAATGCTGGCCTAGGCAACCCTCATGGGATCAATATCTCAAGCAAATATCCTAGCAAATGGACATCGGGTCTCTGTGAAAAAACACCAATTCTGAAAACAATAAGCTGATTCTTGATATACTGCTGTCGGCCATAGCACTTGCCAGTAAAACCTGTCAATACTCCACATGACACTAAAACATCTCTAACCCACCAAGCCATGGACTAAAGACCACTGTAGATGCCCTGTGGTATCTGGCATCAAGATGCTAGCAGTAGATCCTGTGTGCTGTGAGATGGAGTTGCCACAGATCTGCCTTGTTGTTATAGCATATCCCACAGTTGCTTGTTTGGATTGAGAACTAGGGAATCTGGAGGATACTGTTGGTACATATCTTCCACTGCTGACAGGGAACACCTCACAAGTCTTGCCACTTTGGAGATGTTCTGAACCAGTCATCTAGCCATAACTATTTGGCCCTTGTCAAAAAGGCACAAGGTTTGCACGCCTACATTTTGGTCTCCAGCATCTGACACACCATCTACAAGAATTGAGTGCTAACTCGCTGTATAATATATATCCCAGATCTTCACGTGCTCCACTGTTACAGGTCAATCAGTGTTCTTCACTTGTGTTGTGGCTCATCAGTGTACTTAAACATCACCCATCCAGAATTCAGCAGCTGACAAACAACCCTGCCGATGTGTGCTTCTTAGAGCGCCATGTTAATGTGAAGTGCATTGCAGTGAATCTACTTTAGCACCCTCTGTTGGGCCACCTTAATCGCTGCTGTTCTAATCTTTTTCATCTTCCTCACTCTTGTCTATTCTGGGAGAATACTGCTCAGTAATGAAATGTGCAGGCTGGAGCAGGTCTCCAAGAGACAGAGATGAGGTGGATTAGGTGTGCCTGCACTGTGCTGTGTACACTCAACCACAGAGGGATTTTTAGCATCAACACATATGCTTAACATTTAACCAGCTTACAGACACACACACTCCCCTTCTCTCTTTCTGGCTTACATACACACTTACTCTCTTCCTCACTCAATAACATTTGGCCACTCATTCTCAAACATCTGTATACACACTCTCTCTCAAAGGACTGCAAGCACAGAGCAGCTGAATTCTCCTTCCCCATCTCCAGATTACAGTGCCCCTGCACATGAGAGAGAGAGATTTTATGTTTCAGATGAAAGCAAGATTAATGTAACACAAGGCCAGAGGGTCACGCTGGCCTGAGAGCTGATGCTGTTTATTCGGTTTGCCTTGCCGCCCCCGGCCTGATTAAGCATGCAGTGAGACAGGGCTGTGGTGATTAGCAGGGCCCAGGCACTGAGCAGGACCGGAGACAGTGTGTGGGACTTCAGTGGGACACCGGTGGGCTTGGGTGTTATCGACCCACCACACAGATCCCGCTAATAAGAGACAGAGACTTAGCGCACCCACCCACACATCCACACTCTCTCACACAAGCTGCTGACATGCTGAGAAGACTGAACTCTACTGCGGGCTTAATGACTGGACTCGTTTCAGGTGGCGTCTTCATTTCGCTTGGATCATCATTACCAACACAACAAACAAGTTCATGCAAAAATTAGGCTACTTGTGGTAAAAAGGAAAAAATCGGTGAAGAATGTGCATTCTCTCCTCACTCTTATCCACCAGGATATTTGGCTTGTTTTCTTAGTGTTAATGCTCTCTAAAATCACAAATCTAAAATAGACTCGCTTCTATGGTTTCCCACACTATACAGACACTATATACTACCATCTGTAAAATGGACAAAATACACTGAGCAGCCATGTTTATTTACCATATATGTGCACTTTTTAGTTCTACAATTACAGACTGTAGTCCATCTATTTCTCTGTGTACTTTAATCCTTTCACTCTTCTTCAATGGTCAGGACCCCCACATTACCACCACAGGTACTATTTGGGTGATGGATCTTTCTCAGCACTGCAGTGACACTGATTTGTTCTTGGTGTATAAATGTGTGTTGTGCTGGTATGAGTGAATCAGACACAGCAGAGCTGCTGATATTGAAAAAAAACATCTCAGTGTCACTGGACTGAATGTAAAGCACCAGCATACTGTGGGCATGGTCCTGTGACTAGTGGCAAACTGGGCACCAACTGATGCGCTGTTGTCTCTGAGTTTACATCTACAGTGGCATGTCAAATTTTGGGCAAAATGTTACAATATTTTCCATCGTTTGTCTGATAGACTTTAACCTATTTGTCAATGGAATTGTAGGTTATAGGTGACACTGTCACTGCGGCTTAGTGGTTAGTACATTCGCCTCTCAACGCTGAGGTCTTGGGTTCAAGTCCCCATCTGGGCGGAGTTCCATGTTCTCCACGTGTTTGCGTGGGTTTAATCCGGGGAATCCGGTTTCCTCCTACAGTCATGGAGGTCAGGTGAATTGGCTACTCTAAAATGTCCCTGGTGTGTGTATGAATGTGTATGTGTATGTATGGAAGTATGTATATCTGTATGCCCAGATATGGTTGGCACTCTATCCTCGGTGATCCCCTTAGTGCTTGATGCAGGTGGACGGTCGCTTCCAGTTGAGAGTACGCTGTGCACAACTTGCTGCCGCTTCTCGCCGGTGTGTGTGGTTGAGTGTGTGTCAATGGAGTGTGTCGATTGTAAAGCATCCTTGGGTATCAAGAAAGACACTATAAAAGTGTAATGTTAATAATAATAATAAATAATAACACTAAAGGTGAAAAAAAGTTATGAAATTATTTATCTTGGTCTGTTTTTTAAATACAAAACATGGCATTTAACATTTTAATGCCACAGTACAAAGTGGACTAACAAGATATGTGTGGACAGTGAGTGAAACTCTAGCACTGTCCTCTGCCTGATCCACTCACACCAGTGCAACACGCACCACCACATCAGTGTCACTGCAGTGCTGAGTATGATCCACCACTCAAATAATACCCACTGTGGTGGTCCTCTGTGAGTCCTGATAATTGAAAATGGTATTGTCAATGTTTGTAGATACACGGAAGTGGTTTAATGTTATGGCTGATTATTATACACTGCATAGTATATATGAGGAATGGAGGTGAAAGGTAAAGCAGACTCACAAAACACTGAAATATAAGAGTGTTTAATGAAAGATACAGATGCATACACAAAACAGATCCACACTCGACAGAGCAAGGCAATTAGGATCAATAGGGCTAAGCTGAGACAAAGTCGAGGTACAGGCAAAGAGGTCAAAATACCAGGAGGACACGGCAAACAAGACTGAGAGGACTAGGCTGAGACGAGGTCAAGAAAACAAAGGTCAGGACAGAATATAATAATCAGGATTTAGAAAAAGGCTTCGCACGAAACAAGGCAAAAACAATGTGGCAATACTTCGCATTGGTCTGACTAAAGAAGATAGCTTATGTAGAGGCTGAGATAATGAACAACAGGTGAGTTTAGTTCAATACTCAGGTGAGAGCAACCTTCGTACTCTCCTGTGATTGGCTGCTGGTGCATGCGGCTGTTGTGGTGGTTGTTGGGAGTTGGAGGCCCGTGATGGGGCTCGAGTCCTGTCAGTATATAACAATATTAGGAGCCTTAATACTTATGAACTTACTCCCACTGTTGGCCTTTGTAATGTCAGTAAGATTTCAGGAGCTGTCTGCAACCCCTTTGAACTATTTTGTCTTTATCGGGGACTAATGAGGAAAATGACCTCTAGCTTAAAGCACAGGCAGATTTGGTCATTCTGTGTCCCTGCTACAGGGCTTCTACAGCCTTCAAAGCCATTGCACGATACGTTGCTTCACGTGAAGAGATTTCTGAAGCTGAATTCTTTTACGCTGCAAGCTTAAGCACACATGCCAGGTCTCCACAGGCTTGGCCTGTGTTAGGCATGCTGTCTTCATTTTCAACCACACTTCGACACAGGGAAGTGCCTGAAGCCCGGCTGGCCTCCTGCTTCTTCTTCTCTGCATGGTGTTCCCTTAGATTATGAGGTACTTGAATTAAAAAAGGAAGAAAAAACATTGTGAGGCTCTCTATGCCTTTTTTTTTAATCCAGTGTCTTTCATGATTACTCACCCTCACTGTTTGTGCCCCACCATGCTGCCTTCATATCAGAGACGTGAATTTACTCTCAATGTATGCCCTCTTTGATCGGTTTATTTATTTCTTCCTTGACACCCCCCTCACATACAGTGTAGTTTATTAATAGAGTTAGGGATTATTTGTCACTGTCATGGCTGTTTTTTCTGGAGGACAGGAGGTGTCGTAGGGCTGCTGGTGTGTTACCTTGTTTGATGTCTCTGAAGGGAGCATCTTGACATACATGTGTTTGACGGTTCGTGCAGTTTAATGGCGTGTAAAGACGTTTGGAAGAAAGAACGCTCACTCCCTCTGGTTGGGCAGGCCGCAAGGACAACTCAAGACTAGCCCAATACCCACGGGGTCCCTCTGCTCTACATCCTCAGACACCTCACGTCAACTTTAATGACCAAAAGAAGGAATCATTAAAACTGTTTAGTCATTTGGGGTGTCAAACGGGGACATGCTGAGCTTCATTTAAGAGAGTCATGTGATCCCACAACACGTTTGAATTTTCTCATCTTGGCACAGCTTATGACTACCCCCTGCCCCAGGCCAGTCGTTCCACCAAAATTTTTCTTGTCAATTATTTTTCCGTCCAACTGTGCGTAGCATTATCTCAGAAGGTTGGGGGGTCAGCAGTGGTCCTCTGAGACATCCAATCACAGGTCTGTTGCCCTTGTCACTTATAAAATACCATTTTGTTTTTTTCATTTATTGCATGGCCCTGGAAAGCATGTAGCTCTCCTTCCTTCCTTCTCTTTCTCTGTGCTGTTTGTTCTCGGGAAGTTTGTCCATCTGCTTTTGTTTGAGTATGCGTCTGCTGGAGGATCATCCAAGAGCATCTTAGTAAAACCATATGCAAATGTGTTTGTGAGCGGATGAGAGGGTTCATCTTCCTGCTTGGGTACTTGCGTGTCCATGAATGTCTGCTATTAAAAAGTCTTCCTCTTCCTGCTCAGTGAAGGGTTTAGTCTGCTGGATTTTCAAGATATGAAAAGTGAGGAGAGAAATCAGAAACACTGTTTATGCTTATTTTTAGATGAAAGTGCTACTCCCCTTTCATTCTCCCTGGTACATCCACTGATTTGCACATACTTGCCTTTCTTCTCTGCCCATTTCTGAACTCACCGTGGGGAGTGTTTCTCTCAGTGCCTGATAAAGCAGGGACATGTGACCATTTTTAAGCTTCCTCTGCCTTGCTGTTTAGGAAAGCTGCTTTTTTCCCTATTCTGATATCTGAGAAGTGCTCTTATGTGAAGAAACATGCTTTCATTCTCTCAACTCAGGGTGGGGATGGAGCAGTTTTATTTTACAGCCTGCAGATTTAGGAAAAAGGGGGAAAAAAGATTTTATGATGTTCTAGTGGTTTAACATTTGGTCTGGTCATGTTTCAAGAGCCTCAGGCAGAAGATATCAGGTTTCCTATATTTTATATTGTACAAAAGCAGCCATCCACACAGGAACTGTATTTTTTTGGAGAACTTACTTAATTGAAACGTAATTAACGTCGAATTCAGTATCGATTTAACATCCTCAGCATGGACTATTTTTCATTAAGATGGCCCTTTTAAGTACTCACGTTTAGGTTTTTCTCAAATCTGTCCACTTTCTTCCAATTCTGCAATATATTAGGGGATGGAGTACTCTAGTAACTGACCTAGTAAGTAACTGGTTTAAGAAGTCTAGCTAGCCAAAGCTTTTTGTTTTAGGGCATTTTCAAAACCTGAAAGTCTGGACGAAGGTCTGGACCAGGGATCATCTTTTTGTTACATCATATATATATATATATATATATATATATATATATATATATATATATATATATATATATATGGTCTAGATAGGGTGGGGCTTTGTCTCCACTTTGAATGGTTTACATTGATGTTGGTGTGTTGTCAATTCAGCAGGAAGTTTACTGAGTGGGGTCTTTCCCTGACATTTTAGCACTTCACTGCTAATAGGAAAACTGTCCTCGTTTGACGACACACTGCTTTTCTGATAGCATCACACAACTTTATTTATTGCTGCTAGTTTATTTTCCCTCAGGTGGCATTGCTCTGCCATCCTGTTATATCATCTCTCTCAGAAAATAAGCTACACATTTTAGCCATTGTGTTTTTTCAAACTGACTTCACATGCTCATCAGACCAAATTTCACTGAAACATTTGGTCTCTTCTTTCCTCCATGTGCAAATCCCCTCATACATAAATCAGATCAGTTATCTGTCTTGTAGAAAAACTGCAACCTTTGTGTTGCTTTACATGCCTTTAGCAGTGCAGGTGCTGTAACATTCCTTGCAATTGTGTTTGTGCATGTGTGAGTCTGCACATGCGCAAATGCATGTGGGAGGGATGAAGTAGGTAGGAAAGCAGGCAGACCATCCAATCATTATGTCTGATTTAAATGAAATAATTAGACAGGGTTTAGACAGTCCTGTGGCCTTTATATTGAAAACAACTCTTTGTCTTGATGTCCTCAGAGCATCTGATTTGCTGGTTGCTATGGGAGAGTATTTCAAGGAATATTACACTGTTTGCAAGACAAATCACCTGGTCTGTCTATAATGGCAAAACTGAAGGAATATGTCCAAGTCTGAAATAATTACGTTCCACTCCTTTTCTAGCCCTGGCTGTTAGCTTGTTAAATGCTAGCTTGTATACAGCAGTTACTGTTATGCTAACTTTCAAAGTTGAGTGTGTTTGTTTATGTCAAAGTGCTGTTCCGTGAAATCTGTTGCTGAGTAAATACAACCCCAATTAAAAGGATAAAAGAGTTATTACACATTTGTTGAGAAACATGACTTCACTACAAAAAACAGTATAGCCAGCAACCTCAGACCTAAAGATGACTGAATCCTGTGGCTTCGTTATGGTCAAAAACATCCTCAATGTCGTCCTTCACATAAGGCAGGCAGCAGTTTAGTTTGGGCTCATGGATTTAAGGCCCAGCCTGGTTGTCCACCGTAGTGTTAATTCACAGCGTGTGCTGCAGTTGCTCTGCTGGCTTTGCTCTCCTCAGACTAGGAGGCGGTTACGGCAGTAAACAAGTTCACAAGATCGACGCAGGATTGGTTGACGGGCGGTCGCTTAGCAACGGTACCTCGCAGCCATCTGTTGAGCGCGTGCTGAGGGAATTCCTCAGGAGCTCTCTCTCTCTCTCTCTCCTCTCTGTAATCTCTCTGTCTCTCTCTCTCTCTCTCTCTCTCTCTCTCTCTCTCTCTCTCTCTCTCTGTCTCTCTCTCTCTGTGTCTGTGTGTGTGCTTGTATGTGTCTTTCAGGAAATCAATTAATCAATCAGTGTAGCTTTATTGACATGACTGTATAAGGTGGAGTACTGTCAAAGCATTATAACAATTACAACAAGCTGAACATACAGCAACTAATCTCAACATTTTTTAGAAAATAATCAATATCATTATACAAACTACAGTGTTGCTTGAAGGTTTGTGAACTAGAATTGTCTGCAGAAATATGACCTAAAACATCATCAGATGTTCACACAAGTCCTAAAAGTAGATAAAGAGAACCCAGTTAAACAAATGAGGCAAAAATATTATACTTAGTCATTTATTTATTGAGGAAAATGATCCAATATGACATATTTGTGAGAGGCAAAAGTATGTGAACCTTTGCTTTCAGTATCTGATGTGACCCTCTTTGCAGCAATAACTGTAACTAAACGTTTCCAGTAACTGTTCTTTAAACATTCTTTGGTAGAATGACTTGTGTGCTTAGGGTCGTTGTCTTGTTCCATGAAATACCTTCTCTTGAGATTTAGTTCATGGACAGATGTCCTGACATTTTTCTTTATAATTCTCAGGTTTTGTGACCTTTTCCAGGCTGATGACCATCAACAACTTTTTTGCTGAGTTCCTCATAAATCTCCTTTGTTCGTGCCATCATACACTTCCTCAAACATGTGTTGTGAAGTGCAGACTTTGGTTGATATCTGATCTTTAAATAAAACACGAATCCCACTCACACCTGATTGTCACATCATTGACTGAAAACACCTGACTCTAATTTCACCTTCAAACTAATTGCTAATCCTAAAGATTCACATACTTTTGACATTCACAGATATGTAATATTGGATCATTTTCCTCAATAAATAAATGAGCAAGTATAATATTTGTGTCTCATTTGTTTAACTGGGTTCTCTTTATCTACTTTTAGGACTTGTGTGAACATCTGATGATGTTTTAGGTCAAATTTATGCAGAAATATAGAACATTCTAACAAACTTTCAAGCACCGTCATATTTGTATGTGTATTATTGGGGGTTGGTAAGGTAGGGAGGGGTTCAGTAGGATGGAGGTATAAAGTAGAGTGGGGGTGGGGGTGGTGTTACCCATTGTGTCTTTCTCTGTCTTGACTCTGTCTCTCTCTACTCCCTATGTCTCTTTTTGTGTTTGCTTCTCTCTGTCTCTTTTCTCTTGCATACTGTATGTCTCTCTCTACACTCTATATGCCACTCTCCCTCTCTCTCTCTCTCTCTCTCTCTCTCTCTCTCTCTCTCTCTCTCTCTGTCTCTTTTTACTCTCTCTTAATCTGTCTCTCTGTGTTTCTGTCTCCTTCTTTCTCAGCCTCTCTCTATGTCTCTCTCTCTCTCTCTCTCTCTCTGTGTCTCTCTTTCTCTCTCTGTCTCTGTCTGTCTGTCTCTCTCTCTCTCTCTCTCTCTCTCTCTCTCTCTCTCTCTCTCTCTCTCTCTCTCCTGTAAAATGGGGAAAAAGCTATGAGGCAGTTTCCAAGTGACCCAGCGTACTTCAAACGTTCCCATGACAATGATAGAGATTGTAGTCGGAGATCAAACGTGTTTGTGTTGTTTTGGCAAGCCCTTCTTCTTACACGGCAAGACAAAAACCTTTGTAGGGGTCTGAAGGACATCGTGGCGCTCTGGCTCTGAGAGTGCCGCTCCCGAAGAGAGCCGCTCCCTGAGTTCATCCTGATCAATTATTTACTGTGGACCAGAAGGACAAAAAACTGATATTCATGTAAACAAATATACCCATTTATTATCTTCGGCCTTCTGAGGATTGTATGGAAAGTGTGCATTTCAGTGAACAATGGCCCCATATTTTTATTAGCATCTCACAGCTGAGACATATTTAGTGGTATTTAGGAATTTGATGAATGTGAGCCAGAGTGAACTAAGGGGACACAAATGAGCAACTTGTTGATACAGTCAGTGTCATTTATTACAGCTTTTTGAAAATGAGCTTTTGGTCACATCTCATCACAGGTGAAATTATTAAAAAGCAGTTTTCATTTTAAAAGGAAACAGTCCTCTGCTTTCCAATATGCCTGTTACTGTTTTATTATCACATGCAACAGGTAAACATAACAGTGTCACTCATAACTGCTAATATTTTTAACACACAGCTCCTATACAGGCATATGCACCTATAGCTATATTGTTGCTATTTAATGATGTCCTCATATTCTTTCCTTTTATGAACTTACTGAGAATCCTGGGTCAGGTAACCTGCAAGATGTAAGATTAAGCAAGAGTAGGTTATGCTTATTATTGGTAGTAGTAGTAGTAGTAGTAGTAGTAATGGTTGTAGTGACAGTAGTAGGAGTAGTAGTAGTGAAAGTAGTGGCAGGAGTAGAGATAGTAGTGGTGGTAGTAGTGACAGTAGTGGTAGAAGTAGTTGTAGTAGTAGTAGTAATAGTAGTAGTAATAGTATTAGTAGTAGTATTCATGGTGGTAGTAATAGTGATAGTAATGGTAGACATGGTGGTAGTATTAGTAGTGGGAGTAGTAGTACTAGTAGTAGTATTGATAGTAGTGGTAGTGGTGGTAGTAGTAGTAGGGGTGGTAGTATTGGCATTGGTGGTAGTAGTAGTTCTAGTAGTAGTAGCAGGAGGAGGAGGAGGTGGAGGAGTATTATTATTGGTGGTGGTAGAAGTAATGGTTGTAGTAGTAGTAGTAGTAGTGGTAGAAGCAGTCAGGGTTGGGGTCATTACTAAAAAAACTAATCCATTACAAATGACTAATTACTTCCGAATAACAGCATAATGGGATTACTTTATTTCTTATTATTTTAATAAAGTAATCTCACTCATTAATACTTTACTACTGTACTATGTTATGCTATAAAACCCAAACAAATCTGTACCAAAATGTAAAATAACTCTATTTTATTAATTAAGACAAGTGAATCCTCTGGTCTGAACAAAACACATTCAGGTCAGTATGATTAAAACAAACATTCAATGCTAACTGAACACCCAGAAAATGGATGAACAGCTAAAACACACAAAGCTCAAAATAAAATCTCTTTGAATCAAACACAAAGTTTAAACAGCTGCTCCTGAATGTAAATACAAAGCTTATTCTTAAGCATTTTGCAATGTCCCGTTGCAAATTAAATGGTGCCTCAGTTACATTCAGATGGCATTTTAGGTGGAATGAAAAATTTGAATATGCAAATCTTGAGCTTAAGATTCATTTAGTTTTTACAGGTTTTCTCAGTTGATTTGGCTCATTTCTCAGATCATAATTGAAATTCTCAAAACTATTCTTACAATCTCCACCTTTCCTTGTCACCTGTGCAGATCATAATAGCATTTCTTTTTGTGTTCCACATTTTGTAAATGCTTTTGTACATTCGTGCAAATTGTTGTGTACAATTATCTGCTATTTTTTGTCATGTTCATCAAAATGTGTTCTGCTGATTTTCTGTTGAATTGTCTTACCCTCCAAAACATTTAGTCAGAGCCTAGGTCATTACATGCAAAAGTGCTGAACATGTTGTCATAATCTCTCAGACATCATTTGTACATTTCTATGAAATGTTTTTTTTGTACATTTTTGTTAATTTATCCTAAACTGATTAAATTGTTATCACGTGAATCTTGGCTTTCAGTTAGGAAGGGGAATTTGTGAATGTTTAAATCAAACAATAGTCAAACAGCTCTCAATGACACCACATGAGCATGAAACAGCTGTACAAAGTTCCATTTCAAAGACATGGTGACAGAGTGAAAGAGCTGCAGTACCAGTATGTACAGGTAAAACCTTTATGCAGACTGACACTTTTGCTATAACTGTAACTGTTTCTTGTCCAAAGTGAACATTATATGTACATTGCTCCTTTTCTGCTTCAGCGTATCATAGAGCTGGAATCAGGAGAACCACTCCACACTTTTATACCCGTAAGAGGCTTCAAACTTGAAAAAATGCAGAAGGTGTGGTCGAAACATCATTGGCCAAAGGGCTACTACTGATGTGCCAGGCCAAGGGAAGGAAACATCACAATGTGTGCTGCTTATACATATTCCCATTACAGTGTCAGGATGTCCAGAAAAGAAAGTTCTATAATTCTTTAAGTTGCTGTCTCAGGTGGTTTTGAATGGTTAGAGTGAGTTTTTTCTTTGTTATATAGTGCTGCCAAAGAGTTGTCTGTCTTTCCTGAATTTCAGTCAAATTTTTTTGTCAACAAATTACATTATAAAGACTACAGTAAAAGAATATTACTGCATACATTTGATTCCAGTCCAATGTGTAACTTTGTATTGGGATAAGTTTGTATTTTGTGTGTAACATGTACCATTTCAATTGATAAACCACAGAATGTGAAGCATTTCTGTAATCAAGAGCTGACGACATGACTAAGTATTCTGACGGCCTTATTCATAGGCAATGAGACAGACGAGACATTCTGATGGCACTGACTAGTTGATTGACATAAATATTTACTTTTGTGGCAAAAACAAAGAATTGTGAGTGAGTTACATGCTTTTACAGGTGTTTCATTGAGTTTTGCTGTTTGCACTAAACTGTTGTGAGAAATGCACTTGTTGTGATGAAAATGTTGATGTGAGAAATGTACCAAATCGACTGAGAAATGCTTGATTACATTAAATCAGGTGTGCCACTGGAGGAGTTTAATTTTGGTACAATGACTGCGGGCAGCAAGACAATCAGGAAACATACTTGTTTCCTTCAATAGCTTTACTGAAAAGAAAACATCTTTCATGCAGTTTTATTTCCTGGCTAACTGCAATCTACAGGAGAACCTTATATATATATATATACACACACACATATTTGTTCCTGGGTTATTGGAGTTCTTGGGTTAATGGACTCCTTTAGCTAGGAGAGAGCCTGTAACCCTAAAGCTAACATCTCCTCATGTGGTAATTCTTCAGATTGGGAGAGATTGCTTTCAGATTTCAGCTGTGTGTGTGTGTGTGTGTGTGTGTGTGTGTGTGTGTGTGTGTGTGTGTGTGTGTGTGTGTGTGTGTGTTTGTGGTGTAGACCAAGAGCTTTCAGACTTTGGACATTTACGCCTGTGTTCAGTATGCTGCAATAGCTTTTAGACTGCAGTTCTACAAGAGGTCAAGAAAAACTTGAATATGACTGGAAACATATACACAAGACTGATATTAACTTGTAATATAACTTTTCATTTGGTCTTATTTTTATGAAATGAATTTATATTTATGAAGAGAGATTAAAGAGATGTATATGTGTATTATAGACTGTGACAGCTTTATCACTATGGTGTGTGTGTGTGTGTGTGTGTATTTGATATGTGGGCTGAGAGAGCGTTTAGACTCGGGCTTCTGTGTGGGATATCTAATGAGTTTTTTTGTCTATAATTAGAGCTCCAGTGAACACTCTTGAGCAATGATGATAGCTTTTATTATTCTTAAAACAAACCTTTTTATTGCTTTTAGGCTCGTATGCCCTTAAGTAGCCCTGTATGGATATATGACTTTCATTTGGCACTGAGGTGGGAGTTCAGTTTATAAGGTGAAAGTGGTGATATTGGATTGCTTTTGATTTCCCTGAAGTTTCATTTCTTTTGACAGATAAATGAAAGCTGTTTCATTAATTATATGTTTTTGTCAGCTTTGACATTTTAGACGTTGTCCATTAGAATGTATATATACACAAAATAGAGTGAGTGTGCCACTGTGCAATATCACTTAAATATCAATTGATTCAAAATGATATCGCCTTACAGTAATCACATTACTTCTAAGTTGAACAGTAGGGTATTTGCTCTTATGTAATCACACAGTAGAAACACACAGTAGAAGTGAGAACAACTTTGATCACTGACACACAAGTTAGAAAACAGTATACCTGTGATTTCCAATGAGCCAGAACATCTATCTGAATGTCTACATCGTGGATTCCCATGGAAATGAACGAAACAATCATCAAACTTATGAAAACAGCTGCAGCAGCAATCAGGAGGTATGGACTTAGCCATAGTACTGCAAACCAGAGCTGTAGTGACCATTATCCTAAAATGACACCACAAACAATCTAGCTCTAAAAAAGAAAAGTGCTTCAAACCTGACACAGGGGTCATGAATGGAAATTTGAGTTTCTGTGACAGCTCAGACAGTTTGAAGGTCATTGTATGAAGTCAACCTCTATAGATGCCATCCATGTTTGCTCTCCAGAACAAACTGCTAGATTAAACTTAGCTAAAGAATGAGGAAAAAACTGCTGAATATATTCGGAGCATATTCTTTGGTCAGATATATTTGTTCAGCTTAGACGGGGTCCAGCATGTTTGGACAGACCACCGTATTATATGCATATTCCCAATAGTGAAGAACTGAGCTGTGAGGTAATATGAGGCTGTTTGACCAGAAAAAGATTTTGGTTAAATTACATTTATAGATATTCTGAGGATATACCAAAATACTGGCTGACAAGATGCTTCCTAGTCTCTACAAGCTTGTCAGAAGAGGAATATTCCAGCATGATAACATTTTAAAGCACGCTGCCAAATTCATGTTTCTCAAGAGTTTCTACAGAAGACGAAAATGAAATCTATGACACGACGCCTGACTTGAATCCAACAGAACACCTCTGGGGTATTTTAATAAAAAAGGTAGAGCAACACAACCCTTCTAGCACACCTGAAGAGTGGCACAAAAGGAAGATTTAGTCTGTCATCTAAAGTAAAGGTGAGCATATGAAGAATAAAAAATGGCGTACTGACATTTGGGGTCTGCATTTTTCATATAATAAATATAAGCTGTTTATAATTGTACACAAGCACAAATACCTTATTGTTTGCTTAGAAGTAAATCCAGTTCTTTTTACTAATGATAAAATCACATTAAAGTGATACTGGTGTACTCACTTTTGTTGTATATTATCTACGTATGTCCTTGATTTGCGGATGTGAGTTCATCAGCAAGAAGCCTCTGAGAGCTTCGTCATTTCTAGCTGTGACTAATATCTTTGTTTACTTCCTCTCTCTCTTGCACTGTGCTGCCGCTGGAAGTTCTTTTGATTCCCTTCCTTGGTCACTACTTGCATCACTGCACCACCCTAACCAGTCCCTAAAGGCTCAGGGAAAAAAAAAAAAGCAAAGCAGGCCTTTGGAATCCTTCATTGGCCGTGATTAGTATGCTGGAAAAAAGGTCCCATCTGTCGAAGTGGGGTAACTAGTCTAAGGAAGGGTGGGGAGGGGTTCCCCAAGGGGTACTGGGATTAACCACTGACACCAGTGACACGGCAAGGCTGTTAATAAGGGGAGGAGAGAGAGAGAGAGAGAGAGAGAGAGAGAGAGAGAGCAATTCTCCTAAGACCACTGAAGTGACAATCAGCAGAGGCTCCGAAACACACACGTGCCCACCCAGCCCCCAGCTCTGGCCCACATCTCTATTAGATTTACACATGGGCCTCATCTGCTCCCTGACTCGCACAACAAAGGATTGCTTTCTAATATTGGAGGGTAGAAACCCCTCCCAGACAGCATCCTTGTAGCTGTTGAAGTATTGGGTGGGGTCACATGCCAGATTTTGTTAGGCTTAAATTGGGGGTCTCAGGTGTGAACACGAAACCCTGATTTAATTAATCTGGGGGGAGGAATTATCTAGTCGTTTAAAAGATGTACGTTCTGCTCCTTAACATTTAAGTATTGTTGAATTTGTGCTACACATTTATAGATTGTTATTGATTCTGAAGAAAATGAATTTTGCCCAATGAGTTTTGTGAATTTGTTACACTCAAACATCTGTGAATTTTTTTATATAAATAATTGCTACATCTGTTCAAATTTTATTTGTGAATAAGGAGTTTTATTTCCTCAGTCATTCAATATTGTGAAGTATTCATTCTTCATTGTTCAGTGGTTAGTTGAACCACCTTTTACAGTCATAGATTTTTTTTATTTTGCTCATGTTTTAGAAAATGTGGTGGATCAAATTTTGTCCATTGCTCTATTCAAAATTTTGCAAGGTCAAATTGAAAATGTCAATTATGAGCTGTACAGAAGAGAACAAGTTTTTTAATTGCTGTGCATCCATCAGTCAGGAATAAATTATTCTTTGTACCTAGAGCATCTACATAACATAATGCTACTACCAGATTTTTACAGTGGAGATGTTGTTACCTGGATGATGTGTAGCATTATATTTAAACCATGCAGTTCAGTGCTCAAGCCAAAAACGTTCCACTTCAGTCTCATCAAAGCATAGCACTTAGTGCCACATCACTGGAGGGTCATTTAGACAATTCCTTGTAAGAATATTTTTCCATTATAACTTCTGTCATACCACTTTTCCATAAAGGCCATTTTGTGAGATTATCTTCAAGAGTTATGAATATAACATTCACTTGCAGATATTGGCAAGTTGTTGCTATTGATAGTTGGTGTCTCATTTGCGACTCTAACAGTGTTTTTCTTTTTTAGTTTGCATGGAGAGGGGGACTGTGGTTTCATATTTTATTTATGATAGACTGAACTCAATCTCAATTTCAGTCTCAATGTATATTCAGTACCTTTCTTAGGGTCTTGCATTCTCCAAACCTATGCTGTGTAACGATAAGGTGGCTGACTTGTTATTTATTGTTTATTTCAGTAATTCAATTCAGAACGTGAAACTCATATATTATATAGATTCATTACAAACAGAGTGTCTATTTCAAGTGTTTGTTTGTTTTAATGTTGATGATTATGCCAACAAATCATCAACAGCCAATGGAAATCCAGAAGTCAGTATGTCAAAAAATTGGAATATATTATATATAAGAGCAATATAAAAAATTAACTTTCATTAATAAGCCATTAATTAATGATTAATAACTGAACAAATCATTAGTTCATGAGAATTTGAACATGAACAAATATTTATAAATTACAGTTCATGTAGTTACTAATGATTGTTTCATTTTTGCAAATATTAACAAATCATTAGTAAATCATTAGTAAATCATTTGTTAATGAAATTCTCATGAACTAATGATTTGTTCACAGTTATTAATCATTAGTTAACAGTTATTAATGAAAGTTATTATAAAGTTTTACCAAAATTATTTTGAATACATAAATGTTCTACTGAACAGTATGTACAGTATATGCACTCAGTTCTTGTTTGGGGCTTCTTTTTCATGAACTACTGCACTAGTGTGGCATAGCATGGAGGTGATCAGCCTGTGGCAATGTTGAGGTGGTATGGAAGCCCAGGTTGGGTTTGGTGTCTCTCATCTTCCTCTTGACAATAGCTCACATATGCTCTGTAGGGTTTAGATCAGATGATTTTGCTGGCCAATCAAGCACAGTGACACTGTGGTTATTAAAGCAGGTGTTGGTACTTTTGGCAGTGTGGGCAGGTGCCAAGTCCTGCTGGAAAATGAAATCCACATCTCCATAAAGCTTTTCAGCAGATGGAAGCATGAAGTGCTCTAAAATGTCCTCGTACACGGCTGCGCTGACTTTGGACTTGATATAACTCAGTGGACCATCACCAGCAGATGACATGGCTCCTCAAACCATAACAGATTGTGGAAACTTCACATTAGACCTCAAGCAGCCTGGATTTTGTGTCTCTCCACTCTTCCTCCAAACTCTGGGACTTTGATTTCCAAATGAAATACAAAATTTACTTTCTGTGATGGTAATGATTCTATATGAGTTTCAATGACCTGTATGTTGGCTAATGCAACACATTTTTAAAAATGTTTATCATTACATTTCATCACCTATTCTTTTAACAACACTCATTATTAGGGAACCAACTGCTGTAGTTTTGAAAGTGAAAAGTTTACATTTCTGTTTTATATAAGATTTCAACTGCTCAGTTTGGGGTTGTTTCATAATGCACCAGATGTTTTTAGTGGATAACATCTGGAGTCTTTACTACTGAGCCATGGTGTTGTTGTGCATGCAGAATGTGATTTGGCATTGTCTTGCTGAAATAAGCAAGGCCTTGTCCTAAAAAGACGTCTGGATAGCAACATATGTTGCTCTGAAACCTGTTTACATTGTTCAGCATTAATGGTGCCTTCACAGATGTGCAGTAATGCTCCCCCATACCATCACAGATGCTGATTTTTTAACTGTGTGCTGAATAGTCCCTCTCCTTTTTATCCCAGAGGATGCAACACCCATTACTTCCCATATTAATTTCAAAACCTGTTTTGTTGGGAAACAGACACTTTTCCACTTCTTGCTGGTCCATTTTAATTGAGCCGGGGCCTAGTAAAGTGCAGAATTAGATGTACAGTATATATGGTTTATATATGAAGGTTTTTTTGTATGCAATTTTAATCTACAATTGTAGATGCAGCCACAAGCTGTGTTTCCAGATAATCATTTTGTAAGACCATGCAGTGATCTGCCCTACAGAATTGTGTCTGTTTTTAATGCAGAACCTGAAGATCACTGACATCTTGGTCATGTCCCTCAAACCCAAAGATTTCTCCAGAATTTCTGACATGATTATATGTACTGTAGATTATTAAACCATCAAGTCTATCTATTTTGCACATAGTGGTGACCTACTCCCCATCTTCAGCCTCTCTGTAATGCTCTTTTTATACGCAATATTGTTACCAGCCTGTTGTCAATTAAGCTTATTAACTGTGAGATGTTCCACCAGGTGCTGTCTTTTTAGCATTACCCAAATTTACCAGTCTTATGTTGCCCCTGTTCCAACTTTTGAAAAGTGTTCCTTGCATCAAAATGAAAACATCACATAGAAAAGAACTGTATCAGGTCAATCAGTTAATTTTCTATGTATCCCTTGTGCAAAGTTCAGTAAACAACACACTCAGTGTAGCCCTGAGAGAGTGTTAGTTTGGATGTCAAAGAAAACCTGCTTTATATTATTACATTCTCTGTAGTATATCAGCTTGCATGGTAACATCACCACCTCATTAGCCTGTGTCTCATTCACAGTCTATAGGTAATCTGTCACACACGAGGCTAGATCTTTTCTGGGGGGCTGTCCCTGAAGATTGGGTAATTAACACTGATATGTGACGACCTCCTTTGTATTGACAATTAGCAGCATGTTGGGTCTAGGCACTTTGCTGAAGATAGGCTTCATTAGAAATGCATAGATCACACTCAAACTATAAGTTTTGGTAAAATGGAATGAGGACTCTTAAGCTTTGAGAGAGACAAGGGCTGAGTGTTTTCTGATAGTGTTTAGGTCAAGTCCAAATCAATTCAGTTAGCCTACTGGTGAATTTGAATGCACTCCTTGCCCACCTCTTGAATTGAAATGGAATTAACCCCAGCCCTGGTTCCTGATGTCTTATTTGCTGCCTCTGACACTGTGCATGTAAAAATAGGACTTTGCTGACAAAGGGTGTTGTTCATGAACAAGCGATCAATAAGCTTGCTCCTGCATCTGACCAGGGGCATTTGTCTTACTGGAACAAATTGTTTAACCCTGTCTGCCATTGCTTTAACTATACATTGGTTTAAGCTCCATCACCATGGCAAACCCTTAGAGTAACTAAGGTCAGGACCTAGTTTTCATTATGATATGTATAGTGGTGCTTGAAAGTTTGTGAACCCTTTAGAATTTTCTTTATTTCTGCATAAATATGACCTACAACATCATCAGATATTCATTGAGATGACAATCAGGTATGAGTGAGCACCCTGTTTTAATTAAACAACAGGGATCTATTCTAAATTAAGAATTTAAATTAGAATTTAAATTCTATTTAAAGTCTGCACTTCATAACACATGTTTGTGGAAGCGTATGGTACGAAAAAATTTGATTTCTTATGACCTCAGAAAAAGATTTGTTGATGCTCATCATGCTGGAAAAGGTTACAAAACCATCTCTCCAAGAGCAAGGCATTTAATAGTCAGCGAGGTCACAAAGGACCCCAGGGTAACTTCTAAACAACTGAAGGCCTCTCTCACATTGGCTAATGTTAATGTTCATGAGTCCTCCATCAGGAGAACACTGAACAACAATGGTGTGCATGGCAGGGTTGTAAGGAGAAAGTCACTGCTCTCCAAAAAGAACATTACTGCTCATCTGTAGTTTGCTGAAGATCACGTGGACAAGCCAGAAGACTATTAGAAGAATGTTTTATGAATGGATGAGACCAAATTATAACTTTTTGGTTTAAATTAAAAGTGTTATGTTTGGAGAAATGAAAACACTGCATTCCAGCATAAGAACTTTATCCCATCTGTGAAACATGGTGGTGGTAGTATCATGGTTTGGGCCTATTTTGCTGCATCTG
>BRDA01090245.1:7374-18372 GCA_036984385.1 Crenuchus spilurus
TAGATAGATAGATAGACGGACGGAGACGGACAGGGAGATACGTGGACAGACAGACAGACAGACAGATCGATAGTCAGACAGAGAGACATATAGACAGACACACAAGAAAGTAGAGAGACCTTCGTAGACTCGGTGAAAAAGAAAACATTTATTTTATTTCACACATAGGTAGAGGACCGGTGGATGTGTAAAAGATGGGGGTGAAAATGTGTAGGTGGCCAGGAGATGGATACACACTTTATTTTATTTACAAAAGAAAAAGTGGCTCAGATGCTTCCAGAGAGATGAAAGAACACACAGACAGATATACAGAGAGACAGACTGATAGCTAGACAGACAGACAGACAGACAGGTGCATAGAGGGACAGGCAGAGGCAGGCAGATAGATAGATAGATAGATAGATAGATAGATAGATAGATAGATAGATAGATAGATAGAGAGAGAGAGAGAGAGAGAGAGTGAGAAAGAGAGCAACTGACTGACTGACTGACAGAAGAATGAAAGGATGAACAGATGGATGGAAACACAAACAAAGACAGAGAGAGAGAGAGAGAGAGAGAGAGAGAGAGAGAGAGAGAGAGAGAGAGAGAGAGAAAGAAAGAAAGAAAGAAAGAAAGAAAGAAAGAAAGAAAGAAAAAGAAAGAAAGAAAGAAAGAGAGACATACAGACAGACAGACTGACTGACAGAAGAATGAAAGGATAGATAGATGGATGGAAACACAAACAGAAAGACAGACAGGGAGAGATAGACAGACTGACAGACAGATAGATAGATAAATACAGTAGACAGACAGACAGACAGACAGACAGACAGACAGACAGACAGACAGACAGATAGATAGATAGATAGATAGATCGATCTGTCTGCATCTCTGGAAGTTGTTTTATACTCCCCATTTCAGAGGATTGTGCCGTGTACCTCTGTGTTTTCCCTCTTGTCAGAATCCAGACAGAAGCAGTAGTGTTGCCATCATGTCTCCAAGCTCCTGCTCCCCACCCCCACCCCCTGAATCCCGCTCTCCTTAGATGTTTTTGTCTTTAAAAGCCCACCGGTTGTGCAGTGTACCTTTGTCTCTGTCAAAGACACCGTTTTCTTGAGGAAGACAGCGTTAACATCAGCTTACATTTGTACAAAAGTTGCAGAGGGAGTGAAAAAACACCTAAAGCCTTTCATCCATGAGAGTGACAAGCAGCAAACGAGCAAGATATGTCACTGATAGTGGGGTCTTGTACTCTGGAGACAGGGGTGGGATTTAACATTAGCAGAGCTGCACAATGAAACAAATATAGACTCCAGAAGGCAGAAGCTCTGGGATTGCCTATAGAAAAAGTCATGGCTATTTTAGTCATCTTAGCTGACCTACTGAGCTCACAGAGATGCTATTTCTGTTATTTGGTTCTATAGCATATGTATTTTATATGGCTTGATTCACCATGTAGGTCTCTGGGAGATAAGTAAAACCCTGTTGCTAAACATATTAAGTTACCTTTCAGGTAGTTACTGACTTACCAATCACCATAAGTGTTTACATTTCTTGTGATTTTAGCCTGTTTCTCATATGAAATATATTTCTGCAAATAGACTATATTTTGGTAGAACTGGGAAGATTGTTCTGCCTTCTGTGCTAGATCTATTTTTGACCTAGTAGGATAACATTGCCAATTATAGGCCCTCGGTTTAATTCATCCCATATGGATGACAGATCAGCACCATGGACAGCTCCCTGAGCTGCACCTGAGCTGCTGGGTTTTCAGTGTCTCAGCTGCCAGAAAATATGCAGACAATGGGGGCTGCCGGTAAAAAAAGACAACAGACATAGCAGTTCTTTATAGCCAAGAGCTAAATATATATAATACAATGCAAAAAGACTGAATCATCTAGTGGCCAGAGTTCCCATTCATTGTTTATGGTGGCCTGTTGGTGCTTGCTTAATACTAAAACACTCCTACAACTCACTCTTTTTTTCTGGTTCTTCCCTAAAGACATTCTACAGATGTTCTCTGTTTTAGATTTGTATATGGAATTATAGGAGCCTGTGGCATAGCAACGCTGACTTTCCTGGTCTTGTTCCATATATTCCCCAGCTGCCACACAGGGACAAAAGCATGATACAAACAGAACCAATGCCAGTGCTCACATGCTGCTGTTTATTATGTTGTGAGCTGGTTATTTACACTGATTTCCAGCTGTATTTGGACTGGAATGCCTTTGTTCATATTTGGCTGTACCAGTGCACTCCAGCAGTCTGTATTTGATAGGTGGGGGAGGGGGTTGTTCAGACGGTCATATTTCATTTAAATATTTAATTTAAACATATTAAATTGTTTCACTCAAATCTGACAAAAATATGTTGGTATTATTGCATAATTGATACATACATATTCACTGCTTCCTGTATATTTTTGACAGGTGTGTTTGTATGTGTTCATTGGCAGCCACACTGCACACACAACAGGACTAGTCTTAATTGGAGGCTTTGCTTTGCACTTGGTGTCCTTGGGTTTTGGTATGTACAAGATGGAGAAGAAATAAGAAATGTATAACACATTAAAAACGGAAAACTAAAGTTAAAACAGAATAAAATTAGAGCAGAGAATATCTTATAAATTTATCAGGCCATTTGGCTTTGCATTGCTTTATAAAATTAAAGAACCATACAAAATGTAAAGAAAATCAATCAGGAACATTCATTACAGGTACAGGTGAGACCAAAACATCACTTGTGGAACCTTAAGCACCTTTTTGGGTGCAAATGGTACACAGTTCAAGTAAATGAACAAAACAGTTTCATGACCTAGAGACCGCAAATGATTTATTATTTGATATTTCAAATTTTTTTCTTATAAGCAGATAATACAATGATTGATCGGCTCTAGACTGATGGGAAACAGGCTGTAAACCTGATCAGTGAAACATGGTGGAGTTAGTTTTATAGCTTTAATAATGTAAAGCTGCCAGTGACGTTTCACTGATGCACAACAGTGGAGCACCTGTATTCACTAATGATGAATGCTAACAGCATCAAACAGGTGCACATACAGTCAAGTTATTCACAAATTAGTAAATAATTATGTTGGCAGTAAAATAATGGATGAAATGTACTTACACCCAACAAAATTTAATTGTTATGCTGTGCAAATAGATAGATAGATAGATAGATAGATAGATAGAGAAGACAGTGATAGATAGATAGATAGATAGATAGATAGATAGATAGATAGATAGATAGATAGATAGATAGATAGATAGATAGATAGATATTGTATAAAGTTACTGCTCTGGAGATAATTATTTATGGCAGCTATGATATACTAAACCATCTGCTGCTGGTGAGAATACCTTAAGCTGGCAGTCTACACCGATACTGTGAGTTCTTTCACTTCAAACCTGAGGCACTGGAGCAAAATTATGTTTCAAGCCATCAGAAAAACAGGTTTAAGTGGCAGCAGGCAAAGACCTGATAGGCAGCCAGTGTCCACGGGTGTAATGTTTCATGTGCCTGTTAGACAGCAGTGTGTGACAGAGGCAGTGCAGTACTCAGGGTTGGATGCGAGTGCTGCAGGGGTTCATAGTGCGTCTAGTGCGTGGAACTCATTGCAGTGTTGCTGTAATGCAGTTGGGGCCTGGCCCAAGCTATTCTGGCCCTTAGGCCCTAACACCAGCTGCTGAATGATTCATGGCACTAGAGTGAGGTTGCATCATCACCAAATAGTGTTTGCCTTTAACAGCAGGCTGACCTCAAAGTGGAGAAAAAAATCAGAGCGTCGCCAGCAGCATCACTCCGCCGGTGCCTAGAATAGGGCTAGACTCATATAAAAATAACTACCCTACACGCCAGACCCCTTTACCCCACCTTCTTCAGTTACCAGGGCCACAGATTTACCTTTGACACACTGCTGTGTGACTGCAAATTACTCCCAATGGGAGAATGCACACACACACACACACACACACAAACCCAAGCTTGTCATATTTCACTTGCAAGAACACACACACAAAACCGGGGTCCAGAAGGTGGAGGTTAATGCACAAATGAAAACTGAAAATGAAATAAATAAACAAATTTATTGCAACATAATTTTTTCTTATATATTCCAAAGAATAAACATGAGATATTGCACCACTGTGTTAAAACCTGGTCTGTAACAACTATACTGAACACAGAATTATGCAGCAAATAGTATAAATTGTATTGGTTAAAACAGGTAAGATTACAGGATTAACACCTTTACCCGTCAGATTGGTCCGGGCCAAATTACAGACCTAATTTCTTTTTTTTTCGGCAAAAACTGAGAAGTACTTTGGGCTGATTTCTCCACAGTATTCTCATTTTTTGAAATCCTGTTTTCGTGGGTTTTATGAGCTGGAAGCCCAAATTATGTGAAAATAAACAAATAAATACTTGAAATCGTTTAAATTGTGGGCCTGAAATCTATAATCTATGAAAGTTTAACTTTTTGAATGGAATTATGGGAATTAATCAACTTTCCATGATATTCAAATTTTTTGGAATGGGTCTGTAATAAACAAAATCCAACACTGGCTCACTTACAACCACCTGTCATAGTTAATCCCAAAAAAAAAAAGGAAAGAAAAGACAATTGTCTGACCTCTCTCCCCCAACACAAATGGTGACCAAACCCTACACCAGGTATTACAGTGACAAAGTGATATTTCTAATGCTGTTTACTGTAAAATACACTGTATTCAGTATTTCATATACTTTCGTGAACATGTGGGCAGTGATATTTCATTTTTCAGCAGATACTGCATTTTGTTATACTGTAAGATGTCTCTTTGTTCCATGAATATGAATATAGATACACCAACCAGCTATAATATCTTAATGACCACCTAGTATCTACACATTTTGTCCATTTTATCAGCTCTATCAGCTTTATCAGTTACTGCAGTGCTGAGAATGATCCACCACCTAAATAATAGCTGCTCTGTGAGGGTCCTGATAAATGAAGAACAGGTGGAGGCTAATAAAGTATACAGAGAAACAGATGAACTACAGTCTGTAACTGTAGAACTATAAAGTGCACCTGTATAGTAAACAGAGGTGAGATATTTCAGTGTATGGACATTGATCTGTAACACTGAACACACTGCAATACATTATAATGGCTGTGTGTGGATTTCCCTTCTCTGGAGCCCCCTCCCACCAGCTCCTGCCTTCACACCCCTCTACCCAGCTCTGGCACCTCAGGATTGGAGCAGGGAGGGAGCAATGGGAGTGTGTGAAGTGTGTGTGTGTGTCTGTGTGTGTGTGAGGTGGGTGTACAGGGCAAAGATGGAGGCTCCCTGCGTGGTGCCTGACAGGCTGCTGTTTTCACAGCTTTAATTGAAGGAAAGAAGACTCTGCTGCCAGTCGCCTTCTTCCTCCTGGCCCCCACAAAAACAGCTCAGTCAGTGAGGAGGGTTTTTTTTTTTTTTTTGTTAACACTGGCTGTCTGTGGAGAAGTGTGAGTGGAGAGGTGGAACAAAAATGAATGTACAATTTACATGAGTGGGAGTATATTGATTGAGATGAAAGAAAAAGTATAGCAAAGCACCGGATGCATGTCTTTTAACTTTTCCTTGGATTTCCTACCACTTAAAGCTGTTAGGTAATATGAAGCAAGTATTTTCAACCTTGAGTATGAAAAGAACAAAAACACAAACAAGCTAAAGTTGTCTGAATTTGTGGCAAAGGACTAAAGCACCACCTCTCACTGATGCCGTCTTCATCATCATCCATCCGCCATTGCGTCCAGAAACCGACTGTAATGTGAAACAAATGGCGACTCTCCCAAAGTTCTCTGGTTGCGTTCACATGAACATGTATGTATGGACGCGCCCGCTCCTCTGTGGCCAGTTGCTCAGCAACACTTCCCTGATTAGGTTAGCTGGTTAGCAGTGAGGATCTGGCATCCGCATGGACTGCCGGATCAGATCACACTAATGGAGCCACGACCACACTCTTGTCCCTGTCCCACGGGTGGAGCAGCTCACACAGCCTCTACCTCACACTCTAAGCCTCTCCATGGTCCACAAGCAATGTCATGGAACAGGAAGCTCTACGTATATATTAACCAGTGGGGACCCAGACTACCATCATGGAAAGTTCTTGCTGTTAGATGGAACATTTAAAGCTACAGTTGAGTGAAATGTTTCATTTGCACAATTTTGTCCTCGGCATAATGTCGTCAACAAGTCAAGACATGTTCAGTTTAGTGTATACAGGTGGCTTCTTTAGAATAGCTTTGAACTAGAGCTAGGCTAATTTAGCTAACCAGTTCACTGGAAGTTTATAGTCACCCAATGCACAAATCATAAGCCTAAACTATTGCATATATGTGGTTTCTGATTGATCACATTTGGGAAATAACTGCAATGTTGACACTGTGCAAATTTGAACTCAGAAGGTATCTGCTAATTTATGCCATTTTGGTATTTTGTGTTAATATATTTTTTTTTCATCTTCCCAGAGGAATTCCCAGTTTCTGCATCTGCAGTTCCTTTCATTTGACTTCTGTTGCTTTGACATTATACTTATCATCAAGATACTCAAACTTGATAATGTATAATATACCTACTCATGCATTGTTTCTTCCATTTATTGTTGGGGCATTGCTGTGAGGATTTGATTGCATTCAACAACAGAGACAACAGTGTTGGTGATTGCATAATGTTGGATGATCACCACCCCAGCTAATCTCCAAATCATCCTCAAAGTACTGGATAGAGCTCCATCATCCAGAACAAGGCTCCATAGCTCAATGCTGGGGGAGTTTACACCCCTCTAGCCCCTGCTTAGGTTCAAGTTTATCTGCTCCAGAGAGTCTTTTTCTATTGGCAGTACATCTCTACAGGAACTAGATAAGAATGTGTGTGCATTTGTATGTACAGCTATGGGCAATGTAAAATAACATAAAATGGTTAAATGCATTCATTAGGAGCTTTGTCCAAAAAAAACACATATAGTGTACGTTGGAAAGCATTTTAAGTTTTGCTAATTTTACCATAATGTTATAGCTAGCTTGTCCTATAGCTTCATATTAAAACAGACTTTGCACTATTCTCAGTTCCTCAGGCTTAAAGGCTGACTTAAGTGCATGTGATTGCAGAATATCCCTTGGTGTCTTGGCTTAACAGTTTTAATACTGCTGTAATTTAAAGCAAGACCATACTATCAGTTTTAACTAGCTACAGTTGTCTGAAATTCTGCAATATGGAGGCATTTGCATTACACAACAGAATATGTAAATATAGTCGAGTGCTTGTTAAAACATTCTCTTTAGATGATAAAATAAATAACCTGTATATTTAGGTTACAGCGATATGCTATATTCTCCTGCATATTTAATTTACAGTAAGGTCACTGTAGATTTAAAGTAGTTTATTGGCAACTATGCTGCCAGTAAATTACTGTACAAATGACTGGGTTTTTAATAGTGTGCACCCTTCAAATGAGCTAGTTGCCATTTTTTATTCAGTCCTATGATTCTCCCATTTCTACTATACTGGATAATATAGCAGCTTCAGTACCTCAAGTCCTATGTAATGGTTTCTTATTTGATTTCCGTGCCCTTTCAAAAATCATCCCAGGTTGACCTGCCTTCGAGCTCATCAGTACATACTGATTGGTCCAGTTTAGAAATGGCCTGAGAAATGCATAACTATTAGGCTAATGTCAAGCTGAATATGGAATGAATTTCAGGCAAAGATTTTTCACTGGAATTCTGAGCTCTCTGTCCATGTCTGCTTTTTGTCCAGTCACATTGAGTTGGCCAAGAACTAGCCCACCTATCCCACGAATCCACAGAGAAGCATTACTGCTGGCTTGTGTAATAAGGCTCAAACAGTCCATTGTGGTTGACTCACAGGCTGTTCATATCCTCACTTAAAGTGCACCCATTTGCACTTTGTCTCTAGGCCCACATCCGCATGAGCGAGTGTGTGATGGAGCTTTCAAAGCCCAGATCCTCGACAGAGGCGGACAGAGCTTTTGCCACATGCAGACACACTCGGAGCGATGCCCAGCCCTCCGCAACTGCACTTTCAACAGCCTGAGTGATAGACTGATAGACTCTCCCAGAAACAGGGGGGCGGGGGAGCAAGAGAGGAAGACAGAGAGGTGGAGATTAAGAAGCAGAGGAAGTGTAAAAAAGACTGAGCACTGCTGGTAAGGTCTCTGAGAGTTGTCCATTGGTTAAAGTAACTGGACCACAATTAGATCATTTCAAATTCATTAAGACTTATATGAGCTAATGGGACTTGAAGAGCCCACCAAGACAGGCAGGATATGTTAGCATGGCAGGTAAGATAGTGACAGTAATACAGAATGGAGCCCTGTAGTGAAGTCCAGCTTTTAATACAGTATATTTTCTATATCATTGGTTTTATCTCCAGATTTAATGTTTTTGTATGGTCAATAACGCATGGCCACAACTTTTTAGCTAGTGGGAATGAGATCTTAAAGTGTGGGCACAACTTGTGAGGTGTGAGAATGAGGTGTGAGAATACACTAAGTTGTTGCCACAGCTTATTAATGCATGGCAAGGAAACAATAAGTTGTGGCTAAGAATTCCAGCCTTAAGTAAGTCATGGCCACAACTTAATTATGTAGTTCCCACACTTTATTATGCTGTGCCATTCTAATGTTTTTGCAGTGCATCATCAGGAAGGCTTTGTATAATCTCAGAGAGATTATGACATTAGATGTCATAAAAACAATTTTGATTTCCTGAAGAACATTTAATCAAATAGTTCTTTAAAGAAGCCTTTTGTTACAAAATACTTAAAAAGGTTAAAGTTTCTCAAACATAGATTGATTGGTTCTATACATCCAGGTCACAAACTGCTTAGAAACATTTTAGTTCTACAAGTGTAAAGGGAAGTAATAAGTTTCACTCTTAAAAAGTTACAGTGCAGGGGTTATATATAGAACCATGTCAGCTCAATGAACAAGTGGTACACTTAATGCTCCTTTGCTAGTCTTCACTACATTCTTAAATATGTGGGTTCTTTAGTAAAGGCAGTGGTTATATTTGGATCCGTGACATGTTGAAGATCTTTTTTTAAGCTCGCATGATGAGTTGTTTTTTGTTAACGGACCCTCAAAAAGGCTCTTACTGTTGTTAGAAGTTCATGCACATTTGTGATACTGCGTAGAAGCATTTTTGCCAATGGCATATAATAGAGAATGTGTTCTCAAAAAGAACATTTTTGAGAAATGGTTATCCATAGCACCGAAAAGGGTTTCAATATTGCTTTTTTGGGACTATGTTTATAAGTATTTTTGCTAAGTGCACATACTGTATGTATATCATGTATATGTTTAGCAACATCCTTAAAAACAGGTGTTACTGTTTGACAGGTTCGCATTGATTCAGTATAGATCATGTATACCAAATGTTCATCAATATTGTCCTTTAATCACCAACATATTGTCCACACTTGCAGAGTTGTGTCTCTGTGTAAGGTCTATATGTGCTTAGCATAGAATAATATCTATATTAATGATATAGCACATGTATGTATTCAACAATGCCTTTGTTTTGACCACTGATATGCTGTCCAGGCATAGTGATCTGTCATTGCACATAGGCTTTATGCAAATATTCAATGTAAGCGTTATAAGGAGGTGCAAGGCAGAAGGCTAAATTTTGCTGTTCATGCAGTTTCATTTGTAAAGCATTCGTGTTTGTATTGACTTTCACTTCCTGCCTGGTATGAAATAACAGCTGTCAGATAAAAAAGAAATTGCTCTGCCTCAGATAAAAAGGCAGGAGAGAGAGAGAGAGAGACCGAGAGAGAGAGAGAGAGAGAGAGAGAGAGAGAGAGAGAGAGAGAGAGAGAGAGAGAGAGAGAGAGAGCGAGCATGCTGGTGCTCAGGTTACAGTAACAGCCGCTGCACAGCTACTAAAACACATTAATGGAACATTGCACTTACCTTATGTGTTTTAATCACAAATGAAGGCAAAAAAATAAAATAAGACGGAACCCTCAGCCTCCCTCAGGAAGAAATCTTTCCTCTTATATTGCATTTGGCTCATTATTTCTGTCATTTGAACATGATTGCTAGTTAGATTCATTTTTATTAGACACACGGTGACGTGAGGACAAGTCTTTTTGTTGGTGCATAAGCTCACTCTAGTGTAAGTGAGCAGGAAAACAATCTGGTGTTTTCCAATGTTCTCTGTGTTGGTCTCTTAGTCATAAGCTCCCTCAAAATAATTAGCATTCATTAATGCAAGGATGACTTAAAGCTCAAGGTTTTCATAGGAAGCCAATGCATGTAGTGTGCCGTCTGTTATCCAGACATCTAGACATGCACCCAATGGCTCCTGGCGAATAAACTATGTTTTATTGACAATAAACCTTTTACAAAAAAAATGTCTACATATTTGAAAATGTACATTTTTCCACTGTATGAAAATAAATATAACCTCTGCACTAAAATGTGCATATATATCTTCATTTTAGGTGAACTTATTTTTATTCCTTATTTTCATTTACAAAATGTATTAACTAAAATCCATAAAATGTGTAACTTCATATATAATATAATATACATACATATATGTTTGTCTAGCAATGTTTGCAGCAGATTTGTCCGTGGTCATTACCATACTGTGTTATGAATGCTGTGAAGAAATGTGTATATATTGTGACGTCACCATGAAATTCCCTATAATGTGCTGCATCCTCGTGCAGCTAATTCCAGTCAGTGAAGTCAAAAAAAGGAAAAAAGGAGTGTACCTTATAGCAAACAGTTCAATAAACCTGATACTGTGCACATAATAGACATCTATGATGTTTAAGTTTCAAAGACTAGACATGGATTAGAAATTGTGTTGTTTTACAAAAAAAATTTATTCATACAAATCTTACAACACTTCTGTTTTTGTTGTTTTTTTTTCCTGTTTTTTTAACATTTAAAAATGTCACCCCCCCTTAAGGAGTTAATGTGTTAATATGTCGACTTCACTTTTGCTAAATATTCACT
>BRDA01090246.1:0-21583 GCA_036984385.1 Crenuchus spilurus
CAGGTAATGAGCAGGTTTAATTGTAGTGTCAGAGCAGAGAAATCACCAAACTCTGCAGGAATCCAGCCCTCCAGGACTGGATTTGGACACCCCTGGTCTACACAATCAGTGCAATATTTGCACATTGTACTTTAAAAACTGTTGCTAAAATGACTATAAAGCTTCTGCTAAAAACTGTAATCTGGGGCTAAAAACACACTGTAGGCTGGAATTTTTCTTCCCACTAGATATCACTCAGTACCACATACTGACCAACATCACAATTGTCCTTCATCCTGTAATGTGTCCTTAGTCTAGTTAGACTAGCAGTGTTTTGTAGTTTTTGCATTTATTAGGACTTGTATTTACTGTATGTTTATTGTTTGTTTTTCTGAATTCTGAATGTCCAACAAATCTCCAATATTACACTAACTTAACTACAGTAAAGCTCCACTCTGGTTCCTGTCTATTACCAAGAACTAGAAAAAGGTAACAGTGTCATTAAGATCTCAGTGTTCTGTATAAATTATTCTTTCTTTTCACTTATTCGGCAACCGAAAGTGCTGTTGTTGCCATTTTTTGGCCAGATAATTTTGATATATTATTTGCTGAATATTTGATGCATCCTGACTTACTATATATATAGCATTATTAATCAAATGTACAATCTCTTAAAGGCTTAACGCTGGTTTAACATGTATACAGAGCCTCCACATGAACCAACAGGGTTATAGGTCATGAGACTGAGATCTGTACGTATGGCCTAAGCTGCTTACTTCAGATTTTTTGTGTATTTTAGAATTTGTGCCTGCTTCAAGTCAGAGGTAAAGGGTCAGTCACACTCCGACCAAGTCATGATGAGCTTTCAGAGATATGACCACTACGTTGCCAAGACAACTACCAGCTATCTGAGAGCACGCCACAGGCGGCCATTTCTATCTGACAAAGACAACAGCATTGATCTTCTCTTCAAACAGAGCGGGAGGAGCACAGTGGGAGGAGAACCAGATTAGCAACAGAGAACTGTCTGTATACAGATGATATCACAACCATCTAAGGTCTGCTGTTGGTACACAAACAAATTGTTCTCACAATAGGGCTTCTATCATCATGGTTAAAGGAATGACAACAGCATTCAGTAATTCAGTGGTTTGTTTATGGCAGAATCTCTACAGAAAACCCAACAACACTGAAACAAATCAAACCATTATTTAATGAAGACTGCTACAAGACCAAATGTATCCTTTCCTCAAGCGTAGTAAGTCAGTCAAGATATATTTGTTACCTGATGTTCTGAGTTGTGCACCAGAGCTGTGAGACTAAAGTACTTAGTAAAAACAGAAATGGCTGATGCCAGATTAAGGCTATGTTCAGACAGCAAGCCCATATCTGATTTCTGGCCTATGTAGATTGTATCTAAATTGACTTTTGGTAGTTCAGACAGTCAAAAACTACATGATATCAGATTTTTAAAAATCTGATCCAAGACATGTTTGGTGGTAGTTTGAAATCAGATTATAATCAGATTTGTAGAGATCCGTCTCAGTCCGTTCGCTCTGGCCGCTCAAATCTGATTTTGATGTGCCTTTCACGTCACAATGCAACAAATTATGACACATCAATAACAAAGTGACAGAAGTGAGTGGATCCAAGAAGCTATTCCCAGGTTGCAACTGTCTGACAGAAAGCAGCCTTACACAAGCTTATAAGTAACTTAAAATCTAATCTAATCTAGGTCTAATCACAGAATCTTGAAGAATCTATAATTGCCATTTTACTACTGTTAAGTCTTGTTTGAATCCTACTTTTACATTCCTTTTCTGCATGTCTGTAAGCTTTTTTAGTAATTAAAACATAATACTTTTCCTTCTACTCTGCTCTTATCTATATTTTCAGATTCCTCCACAGAAATGTCTATTATCAGAGTGTCTTCCTAAAGCATCTACAGCTCTATTTTTTCTACTATAAAATTTTTATGGCGGTCATAGTACATTTTAAAGTCAGCTGTGAACCTGTGAACCTGCCAACCCTGAAGTCACATCATCAGCGTGGCTGTATTTACTGACGCTTCCTTCGTTACCAAAACAACCCATGCAGATACATTTATGATGTCTTGGATGGGCAAATCTGATCTGATCTCTTGCAAATAACAGTGAAGTCAGTCATCTCAATAGAAATCCAACTTGCCTGCTGTCTGAACGTAGCCAAAGTCATTCTGTGGTCCAGCACTAGGAAACACATCTGAGATTCTCCAGCATAACAATGTTGCCAACTTTGGTCAGATGTCTGGAGTTGGATTTTTAATTTATGCACAAATGTATGTCCATTGTTATGCTGCTTATAAACCACTACTTTTTGTACTACAAAAAAAGAACTGTTTGTAGTCATTAGAATGCAGACCCAGGCTTCTCATATCAGCTCACTCACGGCTCACACATGAGAGAAAACTCACTCTGTCTTCACTCCATATTCATCATTCATACTGAGTTTCTGCAGTTACTCTGTACTGTTGTTACACTGAGCAGAGCTAAACTCCTGTATGCTGAATAGGCAGGTATAGGTAAATTATTTAATATAGTTCTTCCTAGGAAAGACAGTGACTCAGACTGAGGAATGAACAATACATTTTTATAATTTACTTACAAGTTTATATATCAAAAGTCTTTGTAAAAAATGCAAGACAATATTTCCACATGTTCCCTTGCAATGGAAACATAAATTTCCAGACATCACAAAAAAGTGACCATTAATGCATCTATATTTACATGTTCTTGCAATGGATAATGTCTGAATGTACATCAGATTTAATGAATTGAACCATTTCTTGTTTTCAAAGTAAAGCAGGCAGCATCCATAGCATCTGCACAGCATGACATGCAAATCCACTGAAGCTAAGCCAGTCTAGTTTGAGTTAGTACTTGTTTGGGAGACCTCCAAGGAAAGCCTTGTGTGGCTGCTGGTAATGAAGTTGGTGGAGATGACAGGAGGCTTTACTGTGTTCTGTGCTGACCCCAATGCCCCAATGTATTAATGAGGCCTGTATTAATAACGGACCAGATTTCTGCAATCAGAAAAATATCATTGGGCATCTTCTCTAAACGGCTAAAGTGGGATGTCCTGCCTAAATTTCCCACTACTAATCATGTCCATCTTCAAAACTTGCTTAGTCTCTCCTCACCTTTTTACCTAATAGCTAATGTGTGGGTATTGTGGTGCAGACTGGCTGCCGTCACATCATTCAGATGGATGCTGCACACTGGTGGATGAGGTGAGTCTTTAATGTCAGTTCCAAATGTCAAAGTACATTGACTGTCTAGAAAAGTGTTGTAGAAATGTAACTGCAAGTAAGCAGCATGCAGCATTATTCACAATACAAAAGCTAAACAACATTTTGAAGGAAGCTGTGTTCCATATGTAGTCTTAAAGAAATTGTGTAGAAGTAAAATTAGATGGCATGAACACAGGTTAAAGAGTAGTAACTAGCCAAAAAGTTAATGCTAGTGAACAAACCTGCTTTTTTAACAAACCAAAAGGTTCCATTTTGTCCATACATTGATTCGTGTTCAATCTTTAAAACCTATAAACTGCTTGTGAAAGCCGCAAATGTAATTTGAGTCAGTTGACATTTCAGACATTTAAGTGATGTGTTAGCAAGGAAGCTAACTGGCTAATATAGTGTGCTTCAGTATACTAAATTTGCATTTGCTATTAAAAGTCTGCATGAGTTCACTTCAGTCGCAGTTATTTATAGTTTGGTGCCCACTGTGATCCACTAGGGGAGCTGCAGAGTTTGAGAAAGACAATCTGAATCCCTAAGTGTCAGTCTGAAAGTGTTTAAGCTGCAGAAATTTGAGTCCTTATTAACAACTGTGTCCACATTCCTGCATGAAAGTCATAAAGCAAAGTAAGCAAAGGAGGTTAATACCACAGAGTGTTTCAAATAAACATCCATAGGAGAAGAGGGAGAAAGGGTATGGAAAATTTATTTTTTTAACCCCTAAAAGTCATAGGTCCGGTTTCACAGACATGAATTAAGCTATAGCACTGACTAAAGACTGAAGTCTATGGTTCTCTATGTTACTTGTTGTCATTACTACAAAACTTAGTTTCATTCACATTACAGAATGATACAGGTCACTACATTTATAACCATCAAGACAGTCAAATACAATCTGAGCAAAAAATCTGAATTGAGTAATGACTCTTGTAATGTCAATGTAGGTGATGTAGGTTGCTTGGATGGTTGCTATGGTGTTGCTAGGTTCTTATTAAGCAGTTGCTGTGGTATTCCATTTGGTTGCTATGGTGCTGCTTGGTGCCATAATATACCAGGTGGTTGCTATTGTGTTGCCCAGTCGTTGCTATGGTACCCCATGTGGTTGGTTGGGTGTTACAGTGTATTTGTATCATTGTAACATTAGCAGGGATGCCAGAAATGTTATACCCAAACATTTCCATGAGGAAAAATCTGCAAAAATCTGTTGCTACACATAAACTATAGTGTACCATAATACATATTTCAGTATTTCAGTATTTTAGTTCATTACATATAAACATATGAAACATTACATACAAACATATGAGGGTTGTTTGTCATTGATTTTGATCATTTAGATCTTATTTATTTCATGCAATATCCCTTTAAATTGTGAAATTGCGAAGCTTTGGCTGGGCTGGCTCTGACAGTGCAGTTTCTTCAGTAATGGCTCTCTAATTGTTTTCACTTTCATCATCTGCAATTTAGCAAAACAAAAGCCCCCCTCCTCTCCATCAAAACCCTAGACTTAAAGCCACTGTACATGATTCACAATTCAGCAAATGTGTCCTCATGGTTTGCTAGCTCACCGGTCTGTATTCGTGCTGAAAAAAGTCTGCTGTTTGTACTCAGCCCATGGTCTGTAAATGGGAAGCACAGACAAAGTGGTGTAAACCAAGAAACACAACATTATTCCAGCCAGTCTGTACCAGGGGGATGCTCATGCCCAGGACAGGAGATGGGGAAGGGAAGGGGCGAAGACCCGTGTAGACATTAGTGAGGAGTTTGGATGGTGGAGAGATGAGGATGTTGCTGTATTCCTGCTTGATAGATGCGGAACGCGGACTTATTTTTGCTGTTTGTAAAATATTTGCCATTTAGCTTAACCATTCATACATCAGAAACACAAGTTAACGCACACAAAGATTAAGGTCAAAGGTCAGTTAAAACTTGACGTTTGGCACAAACACATTCTCAACCTGTGAAGTCATTTTAGATCTAGACTAATCAAATATTGTCTAGACTAAAAAATATGTCAAATATTTTACAGAATTGTTTTAATTATATAATTACATGACTTTTGCCAGTTATTAGATTTTGTCAGATATAACAGTGACATTTCCCATTTCCATTTATGTATTTGGCAGACTATGTTATCATGTTGTAATCAAGTTTTACATCTAGTTAGAAAAGAATTAGATAAATTAATATTTTAGAAAGTATATATACTGAAATATACTCACAATGTATTTTAACATAGACACGTTTTTTTTATTTTTTTTATTTTAACATATGGGTGTTTATATAGGATGAGAAAGTATTACCACAGTAAACTGTGTAGATTCCTATTTATTGTGCATTCAGAATAAAATAAATAAATAAATATCTAAATAAATGAATAAAAATTAGCAAATAAAAATATGGCAAAGGGTAAATAATAAACTTTATCATACAAACATTTTAGGTCCATAAATAAACAGTTACAGTAATATCTGAAGAAGATTTGTGACAGAAGACTCAAAATACTGACTTGCTTTGCCAAATCCGAAGCAAATTACTGCCAGAAAAGCAGCCTTAAAGCAGCCAAACTCATTCACAGTAATTATCCCCAGTATTACTCCAACATCCGCCAAACTGTTTTTTTTAAAACAACAAATTCAAAGAGGTTCAATCTGTAAACTTTTCAGAGAAATGGCACTGATGTTAGTACATCTGCTAACACAAAACATATTTAACAAATATCAATTTAATCTAATACATTTAATCTAACAAATATTACTTTTAAAAAATAAAAGGGTCTTGTGGTAAAAACCAGCCTTGTGACCAGAAGATGATCAGTTTGATCCCTCCGATCAGTAAGACACAACTGAAATGCCCTTGATCAAGGCACATAACCCACAACTGCTTCACAGCTGCCCACTGCTTCTGCCCACTGCTTCAGGCACGTGTGCTTAGTGCCCCCTAGTGTGTGTCAATTTCACTTTCACTTTCACTGGAATACCTAAGAAGCCTGATTCCTGGTGATGGTACAAACCAAATGAACTGTTTGGAATGTTTGTGTGATCAGCAGAAATTAATAACAACAGTAAATGTTTTCCTAGAGGCGTTCATATTGGATTTCTAATGTTTTAATAGAACTTGAGTGTGATGTCATTCCAGCTCTAGGTAGCTCCCACCCAGCTACACTACTTAAGACTGCAAGGTTGTCATTTGATGGATAACTGTAACTGCTGCATCATTTGTGGTGGAACAGAAAATCTGAATAAGATGCTGGTGAATACAGCAGTAAATGTGGGAGTATTCTATGCATGCTTCTAGATCAGGGCTGTCAAACTGGCATCCTGAAGGGAAGTCCAGCACATTTTGGTGATTTCTCTGCTCTGGCACCACAGTTAAACCCGGTAATTTCCTGAATCAGGTATGTTTGATCAGGAAGATCATCAAACTGTGCCGGAATCCAGGCCTCCAGGACTGGAGTTTGATACCCCTGCTCTAGATGCACAGTACTTTGTCTAGAATCTGCTAGAAGTACTTTTTCTTAGTAGCGCAGTGTTAGACATGATTTTGTAGAAGGACTACCTGGGAATAACCTGCTTAACATTTGGTGCTGAATTTGAAGGACAGAAAAGCCACCATCCCTTCTAAAATTTGCCCTCAAACTCCTCTAGTCTGGTCTTTTAGCATCTGCACAATCACTAACACAAAACAAGCTAGATACAGAAATGTTCAGGACATTCATGGGTTAATGACAGGCTTGCTTGTCAAAGAATGATGATGAGCACACCATCCCTGAGCTCCACCTTCAAGAGGCATTAAATCAGTATATTGCCAATATGGAAGACATTACAAACTCTGTAACCCTAAAAAGTCTATCTTCCCAGCCATATTTGGGCCAAAATCTCTTATGGTTGTTCCCAGATGCTCTCAGCAGTGGATAATGCCAGGACACACAAGTATAATTTTTTCTCTGCTGTGTTGGTTGGTTTATGGCATGATGTGACTACCACAGTTGGGAATGCTGTCATCACACTGCAGTGATCTTAATAGCCCTAAATACAACTAATGTACATAAGAGCTAGAAACAAACAACATGATGTCAGAGCAGAAATAGAAGCTAGCTAACCAATTATTAAACAAAGAGTCAGCAATGAGTCAGCACAACACATTGCTCAAGATATATGCAACATACTGAGTTCATCAGTGTGTGGCACCACAGAAGTGTGATAATGGCTCTAATAGATACACACACACACACACACACACACACACACACACACACACACATAAACGCACACACAGCACACACGTGGTCTTCGGTAAGAGGGCAGATGCTCTCTTAACTAATCATGACACATGAATGAGGGCAGGTGCCTTTGACTGACAGCTGCAGTCCGTCATTCAGTAACTATAGCAATGAACAATGCAGCCTATCTATGCAGCCTATAGTGCTGCCTGACTCACCATACAGGACAGCCAATCAGAACACAGACCATCTATATATAAATACACTGTAACAAAAGTAAAATTTTAGAAGATAAAGAGAAGATAGATGGTCATGTAAAAATTAATGGACTTTTAGTGTGTAAGATCAAACAAATGTCACAACTGGGAATTTCAAGGAATAACATAAATTGTTGGATCTGGACCCTTGATTACACTCTACTCAGGGTCAAGGACAGTTCTGATATTTCCCTGAAAAAACTATTTGTGAACCACAGAGATTTTCACAGTAGCATGACACTGAAGCACAGGCATTTAAAGCTAACTTGCCCAAGTGGCTAACATCAACACAGTAATTTGCTTTGTTTACATGCAACCCAATAATCAGATTTAACAGCTCAATCAAAGAATAAAAATTGGTAATACACCCATTTACAATTTCTATCTAAATGAATGAGGTGGCTAATCCTGTAAATAATCCATTAAATATAAGAATAATAGCCATGTAAACACCTGCATCTCATTACATTCCCAATTGGAAGCTGCAAGTAAGTTCTGCACACGTGTGTTTGCACCATAATGGAAGATTACCCATTTCAAAATAGCAGGAGCTGGGAAATGATCTGTAGCAGACACAAAGTTTATGTTTCCACAAGGGATGCACCAAAATGAATATTTTTTGGCCAAAACCGAACAAAATGAAACATTTGGCTGAATGCTGAACACGTTTCTTCATTTATATAAATTATTATAAAATTAGTAACTAAACGATTTCCCAAAATACATCTTGTAGTTAGTCAGAAATTAATGTCTGTATTTTACTACGTTGGTCTGACATCATTACGGATACAGTGTGGGTCGTGAAAATCTTTATTTACACAAACAGAAATTTTTGGTTGAGAACCAAAACTGTGGCTATCAAAACATGGAAACACTACAAGGATCATACATAACTATGAAGACAAACAATGATCGATGCAGACTGTGGGACATGATGGAACATTTAAGTCAAATGTAATCAGACAAGAGATGAGGGACCAGGGCTGTGGAATCCCAAGACTCAGGTGAGGACAATGACGAGACAAGACAAAGGTGGAGTCATGACGTAGCACATGAAAAATGTAAACAACAAGCTTGTGAAGCGGAGGTTTTACAGTATGTGACATTATTACTAACATTTAATAAAAAAACTTTAAATAAAATCAGGAAAATGCCTAAAATGAATGATAGTAGCCACATGGATGTTCTGTGTATTTAAAGTAAGTGTCATTGGCTACAGATTGAAGCAATTTACTTTTATTCTGGTAATTGTGAGATGGTCACTAACACTGCAGTCGCTGGAGCACAAACACAAAGCTAAGCGGCTGTATTCTGGCTTCATCATAACAAGTGTAGTTTGTGGTTGTAGTTTGTTGTTTTCTTCTATTTCACTAAAAAACTGTAACTATGCTGGTAAATCTATGTTTTGTTGGTGAGGAAAAGTATAATACTGAATGTCCAAAAAGGTAACAATGTCATTAAAAACCTCATTGTTTGGTATAAATATTTCATTCTTTTCACTTATTCGGATGAACACCATTTTTTGACTGAATTATTTTGATTGCCAAATATTCGGTGCATCACTAGCAAATACAGCTAGTGTAATGAAGAAGTAAGATAAGCACAGCTAATGATTTATCACCTTTTAAAATTTTTAATGCTAGGCTTCCAGTGGAGAATAGAAACAGCCGCTAGGATGACATCAAATTTATTGTGCTTGCACATGTTAAAATGTAATTTAAGGATATTTTTCACATAAAATTGTTAACATGCCAATAGTTCACGCCAGCTATAAACAGTCAAGACATTTAAGACTTGACATTTAAGTCCTGGCCTGGACTGTGGAATGACTGTCATTTTGCCTTTTTTTGCACATGTAAAAATAAATCAACAGCGTGATTATGTCTCACTTAAAATGAGCAAAATCCATTTATAGGGGCTTACAGTAACTCAGTAGGGAGGTGTCTAAGGGAGTGCTCTGTAGGGAGCGCTAAGTAGAGCCTGCATGTGGATACCAAAGGGCCAGATTATATTTAGTACCAACGACCTGCATACATACACAGCCAGGGTCACCAAGGAGTTGCTTTGCTGAACACTGTGACCTGTTGCCATGGAAAAAGTGACAGCTCTGTTAGAAAAGCCTCTCAAGCTCCTTCTCTCTCTCTCTCCATTCTTTTTTAATGTCTACTGCAGTATTATCAGAACCACTCAATATAATTACAATTGTACTTGTTATTCTGCTGACTTACATATGCCTCTTTTACACTCGTGAGGTGCCAGTGCTGGTGCCAAAATCTCAAACAGTTCTGTGCAACCACAAAAAACAGTTCTCAACTCCATAATTCTGTTGGTCTGGAATCAGTGGACTGGTGAAGCAAGTGGCAGGGGGCAAAAGGCAGGGCCTGGTGTCTCCAAGTAAAACTGTGTACCCTTAATTCCATCATTTACAACTGCAAGTGGTGCTGCACACTACAAAAATAAGTCTGTAGTGAATGTTGCTTCGGGTTGGGGAACCTGCTGTGACTTTTCAAAATGTTTCACTGTCATTCACAATGAGAACCCCCAACTAAACCCCAAACTCTGAACCAACCCCTGATCCAACGTCACTAATCCCCAAATGTAGATACACTTGCTCCCCCTCCTTTTTGTGAATGAATGATGAATGAATGTTACATTATATAGCTGGTTTCTAATACCCACTGATGCTTTACAATCACAATCCTTTTACAAACTTCAACCACACACCGGTGAGGAGATGCCGCCCATTGAGAACAGCGTCTTCTCAACCGGAAGCAGCCGTCCACCTGGTGGACCATATCGAGTACTAGGGGGATCAACCAGAACAGAGCACCAACCATATCTGGGCATACATACATACATACACAGACATACACATTCACTCATACATACCAGGGTCATTTAGAATAACCAATTCACCTGACCTCCATGTCTTTGGGACTGTGGGAGGAAACCCACACAGACACAGGGATAACAAAGACACTCCACCCAAACAGGCACTCAAACCCAAGACCTCAGCACAAAGAGCAAACATGCTAACCACCAAGCCGTCATGTCTCCTTAGAGTTTTAAACAGATCTTTCCCTGTTTTCCACAAAGAGTCATCCTACTCTGCCTCTGATTGGCTTCTTGGCTAGAGAGATAAAGTAAGAACATCAAGGTCATTCTTATCAGAGGCAGACGAGGAAATAAGAATCTGTAAACTCCTCAGATCTGCACGTTTTATAGGTGACCTATTTTAATCTAAAAACAGCTAATTTCACGCAAAGGTGAGAAGTTTGTGTCACTGATATACACAACTACTCTTCAGTAATGCAAACTTTTACAATGATGCTCTACTACAACACATACCGCTACAACTACCAGGATATTGGATTCTTCTGAAACTTCTGTTCAAAGCAGATGTTTTGTAACAGGTACTAGATTCATGCTGCATTCCATCTGTACTGCGAAGGTGGAATTTTCCAATAGGAAGTTTTAACTGAAATGCCTCAAGTCATATTTTCTACTCACCACTGTCAAAAATCCACAGCAGCAGTCTAATTACTAATAACTTTAAATGATTCTACAAATGTTGAGGTGGAAGTGTGTAGAGCAGAGAGAGAGACAGGTCAACTACACACATTTCTACAATATATCCATAAACATGTACAAATATTAATTTATTTTAAATTTGCACATCAGTAATGTGACATTGCTAAAGGCTAAATTTATTATTTTACAGGGTGCATCACAATTACATTTAAGGCAAAATGATAGTATTTTGTCCATTAAGGAACCTACTCTCTCTCACACACACACACACACACACACACACACACTAAAACATGGCATCCAAAACCACATCTCAAGTCAGGCTTCCTACCAGATGATCGAGAATGGACAGATGGAAGTCCAACATGCACATCCTCACAGGCTGGGCTAGAGCTCTCTGGAGGCTGAAGGCAGGCCCCGACTCCATCTCCACCTACACTACTACAGATCCTCTGGAGTGCTTCACTTCCAGAAACAAAGTTTCCCCAGGGTTATTTCAGTTTTCTTAGTTTCTTCTCATTATTTTTCTTGCCATTCTCTCAACCTCTTCTCAGTATGTCCTCAGCATGTTCTCAGTAGAAGCTATGCCATTTCTTGGTGTTTTTCTAGCATTGTATTACCACTTTCTCAGTGTTTCCATGGTATCTTCAAAGCATGTCCTCAGTAATTTCTTATTGCTTTCTCCATATTTCCTCAGCGTTTGTGGGTAAAATAGAGCTGAGAGAGAAAGGCATTTCTATATCAGACCTCTGCTGCTTGCCTTTTATCTCTCTGGCTCTTCCTCTCTCTCTGGCTCTCGTTTACTCCTCTGCTGCAGTGTTTCGTTATTATTATGCTGAAGGGAGGTGTGCGAGAGCCGGTAGCCGTCTGGGTCTTCTGTCCGTTTCTTTCCTTCTTTCTGTCTTTCAGATTGTTTCACTACTACCGTACACACTCTGTGACAAGCTGAAGCTTGTCTATGGCATTACAACACACACTCACACACACACATATCCACATGCTCTCGGAATACCAGCCTCCAGGAATGCAGGGGTGGAGGAGGAGTGGAAAACAGCAGGTATTCAAAACAAAGACACACACACACACACACACACATATAATATAATAAACATAATATACACCACTGCATAAAGTGAAGCATATGTGTTGCATTGCACAGGTGAGTTTAAAATAAGAATAAACTTATATGTATATATATTGGCACTGCTGTGCTGCAGTCATAGGCACAATGCTGCAGGCAGAGAGCTGAAAATCAGTACACCAGTGCCAATATCTTATAGTTACATTATAGTACCAACCTCTAGTGTATTGTTGTTCCACCACAGTTCCGTTATCCCTGTTTTTTGTTAGATTTCAAGATAAAAAGGACAGAAAAAAGTCATTCATAATAGTTGTAATTCATAATAATTGTTTATTACACAGACAATAAACACAGGTATACTGATGTTATAGATGTTGTTTTCTGGTGTAAACTGCATCGTTCTTTAAACACCACTCACAGCTGATCTGAGGTTCAGATCCCTGTTCAGCTCTTAACTCAGTGAAGCTGCTAGTAGAAGCTCATTCATTTAATTTTTGCTGATGGTACTTAAAATTACTTCTTTATCCTTGCTCTTCAACAGAGCTGTAAATACAAAAAGTCCAATTACTTTAAAGTACTAGGGTAGGAGGGACACCAACGTTGTTGCTAGTTTATGTATGTGGAGGAGTAATACTTAAAGTTAGCTAGTTGTCTTCTATTTTATATATATTTTATTTTATTTATTTGTATATTATCTTTCATTCCCTGCTGTTCTTGTTTAACTTTTGCATTTGTGTACATAACACAGTATTAATAGCCTCTGTATATAAATGTTACTGCCTATTACACCTGATTCATGGTGTAGGTCCAGCTACAACAGTTACACAGGGATAGACCAGCTAAAGCTAACAAAGTTTCTTAACAAGGATTCAGTCCAAGTGGAATTTAATATTTTAGAAATATATACAAATTAATTATAAAGCAAACAAAAACCAGAAACACTGCAGAGAAAGAGGGAGAGAGAGAGAGAGAGAGAAAGTCTGAATGTAAGGAAAACGGGTCATAGACTGAAAAAGCAGACGGTTACGTTTCAGGAGGGACAGAAATTAGGATGCAGAGAACAGGATGCTTTACTGTTTCCATGGAGACAAGCATCAGTCTGCTAGAGCCAGAAGCATGAAGAAGGGATGGACAGAGAGAGAGAGAGAGAGAGAGAGAGAGAGAGAGAGAGAGAGAGAGAGAGAATTCAGCATAATTCTGTTTTAGTGTGTTTAACTGCATCAGTGCGGTTTCTCTCTCCCTCCCTCTCTCTCTCTCTCTCTCTCTCTCTCTCTCTCTGTCTGTCTCTCTGTCTGTCTCTCTCTCTCACTTTCAGCTGTTACATTTAGTACAAACCCTCGTGTAGTTTAAACAGGCTGTAAACTCTTCTTGTACTTAAGGTCAGAAATGAGCTGTCATCACCAAAAGCCATAAAATACAGCAGCTTCACTGAATTTTAAACAGCAAATTTTGCATGGAGAAACAATTTGTCATTCATTACAAACTTTGTGAATATCTGGAGTTTCCTTCTTTAACACTACAGAAACATTGTATTTAATCAGTGGACACCACTTCTGTTTACTATTATTATTATTAATAATAATAAATAATAATAATAATAATAATAATAATAATAATAATAATAAAAATAATAAAAATAATAAAAATAATAACTAGAAAAGTGCATTTCCTGAAGGAAACGTGGGATGTTGTGCCTTGCTAACATGGCCCACAAGCTAAGGTATCCCAGTTTGTTTTGTAAGGTGATGCTGTGGTATCTGTGGTGGTTGCTGTGGCCCCCAAGGCCATTGCTATGGCCCCCAAGGCGGTTGCTATGGCCACCAAGGTCATTGCTTTGGCACCCAAGGCCGTTGCTATGGGCCCCAAGACTGTTGTTATGGCACCCAAGGCCGTTGCTATGGGCCCCAAGGCCGTTGCTATGGGCCTAAAGGCCGTTGCTATGGGCGCCAAGGCCATTGCTATGGCACCCAAAGCGGTTGCTATGGCACCCAAAGCGGTTGCTATGGGCCCCAAGGCCGTTGCTATGGGCCCCAAGGCCGTTGCTATGGGCCCCAAAGCCATTGCTATGGGCCTCAAGGCAGTTGCTGTGGGCCCCAAGGCGGTTGCTGTGGGCCCCAAGACGGTTGCTGTGGGTCCCAAGGCGGTTGCTATGGGCCCCAAGGCGGTTTCTGTGGGCCCCAAGACGGTTGCTATGGGCCCCAAGGCGGTTTCTATGGGCCCCAAGACGGTTGCTATGGGCCCCAAGGCGGTTGCGATGTCTCTATGTGAAAATGAGTGGGAAGAATGAGGGATGAAAAGATGACAAAAAGAGAAGTGTGGGTCAGTATGGCCCTGCACTAGAACTCTGTTATCTGTCCTGATGGAGTACATGAATGTTGGTGGCTGTTGGGACACAGAAACTCTGTGGCTTGAGTGTATGTGAAAATGAATGGAAGTCAATGGGAGGAACGAGGGAAGAAAAGATGACAAAAAAAGGAGTGCGGGTCAGTATGGGTCTGGACTAGAGCTCTGTTACCTGTCATGATGTAGTATAACAATTTTGGTTGTTGTTTGGCAAAAGGAAGCCTGGTATTTGATATGGGTGAAAATGAATGGAAGTCAATGGGACGATAAAGGGATGGCAATAAAACGACAAATAAACGAGTGCGGGTCAAAACAACAGTGAATTTGTGCTCGGAGGCCTGCCCTGATATAGTGTATTTGAAACGGTGCGAATCGGTCAAGCAGAAGTACAGTAGATGAGCATGCATTTGTGCTCCCCATTCATTCTCTATGGGAAAAAATTCCCAGATTAAGGAAGTTTTTAGGAAAACCGCAAATCCGATCAAAATTCTGTATATGAGCCCGGATCACACAATCGGACCGAACAATCTGGAGTTGGAACGGTGTTGATATCTCGAAAACAGCGGGACAAGAAGCGCGTCAAAAATCCAGCAGAAGAAGAAGAGGAAGAAGAAGAATATATGAAAATCGAATAACAGTATATTGCGCATTGCTTTGCAAGCAATGTGCAACATAATAATACCAATTCATTCATCATTCATTTCATCAAAAGAGTAAAGCAAGTGGCTAATGGGTATACCTTTCTCAGTTTTTCTGGATCTCTCTTTAAAAGAGGTTGTTACTAACAGACATACAAAGACACCATGCTTCAGCCCACTGTAACTTGTAAGTGACAGTTAGTATAACTATTAGTATTCATATTTTAACTCTGGTTACCAACTAGTTAACACTCAACATAACTTCATAATAGCCAAATCCTGCCAAAAACAACAGTTTAGCCTCTACTCTGAAAATATCTGGTCTGGATTGTGAAATGCTCTGTACAGCCAGACATCTTTTTAAAAGAGTTACGATAATTTGCCACAACTAATATGGTGGCAACATTGACACATAATCTAGAGAAGAGAAGAGAAGAGAAGAAGAGAAGACCATGAACATGCAATCATCCCCCTAGAGAGAAGAAAACAGGAGAGGGAGAGACTGTGAGAAAGGAAAAAAGTGATAGATTCTCTCAGTAGAGTGTAAGGTCAGTACAGTGTAAGGTCAGTAGTGTTTTTTCAGGAAAATGCTCTTCCTCCTCCTGATGACGCTAAATGGCCCTGTCCTGTACTTACTTCCTGTCAAAACAGGAAGAGTCCTTTCACCTGTTAAAAGCCTCTATCACCAGAGCTGCTGACCTGAGCACTGACCTACAGAGTGTGCAGAGCTCCACCCAGGACACCATTCTGCTTTTATAGACTCCAACAGGAAGCTGAAAGGATGTAAGTGAGTTTTTATACAGTAACTCTTATTATATTTCAACATGTCCTCCAAACGATGATCCTCCAAAAACTTTGCAAGAGAAAGAAATAACTTACTGTCATGCTCCCCACGTCTCCTGCTTCTCTCATCTACCCACTATCTGCCCCAGAACTACACTTCCCAGAAGTCCTGGAGCTTCTCTGAGCTCATGTGCCTTCCCTCTCCAGCTGTCTTCCATTGAGATGCTGATTATCAGGCTTACTTAAGTTATGCCAGAGGAACAGCACACTTTAAAGCAGCCGTCTGTCATCTGCCTTCTGAAGGTCTTGTATCTGTTAGATGGTCTTGTACTTAACTTATTTAGCTTGGTCGACCCAGTCGACCCTTTATTTATCTTGTGTCGCTTGTTTAGTTTGAGGCCTAGTTGGCCACTGTTTAGCCTGACTCTATTGAGCTTGTTTTTCTTTTGTCTATTTCTATTCATGCGGTTATGTTCTCTTGTCTGTTTGCATTAAAGTCATGTTTTCGTAAACATGCGCTCATCTTCCTTGAACAGTTATCAAGCATTACATTTAATTTGGTTTTAATGGAAGTTTTAATTGACATTTTTTGAGCCATTTCTTTTGTTCCAGTCACCATGAGGTTTAAACACGGTGTACAGAGTAACAGGCATTTTCAAATTGATGAACTGAAAAAGTATTGTTTTTGCAAATGATGTTTAAATTCATGTATTCAAGCAAAATACATTATCTGATAAATAAACTTTTCTTGATTCTGGACTGTTAGAATCACCTTTTGGTCCATGTGAAGATGAAAGCAAGCTCCAGACTCCATTCCTGGATTTTGTAATCATTGCTAAGTTTGATACTAGAGGGGATAATTAACAGTTCAGAATACTACCAGTGATATATAAATCTAGAAACTGGATTAAAGGTCTGGATTTGAGGACAAGGATTACAGAACATTAGGGAGTGTTTTTAGTTTGTAACTAAATAAAAACATTTTATGATATATTTAGCGCCAAAGCCAGAATTTATGTCCCATATACATCACAAGCAGAACACAGCAGAAACACACCTGTTTATTCAGCATGCACAGAGACACACACACACACACACACACACACGCATACACACACACACACACCTGAGGAGGATGTGGAAGAACACAGTGTCCGTGTGTCCTGCAGAGAAGTGCTGATGGTGTCAGCTTTATGAAGGGAAACAGCAGGTGTGTGTGTGTGTCTGTGTGTGTCTCTAAAGGCTGAGTGCCATTAAGTGTTAAATATATATCTCACACATATATAGACTGAAACACATGCGCACACAAGAGGGATGTCAAACAGAACTGACAGGTTTTTGCTCAAAACGTGATCACATGATTTATTATTTTTTTACTTTAGCAGGTTTTATGGTAAATAACATTATGTGCTATCACTTCTGTGTCATTTCATAATTATGTCTGACTTATTGAGCAAAATAATTAATTAATTCTAAATTGAAATATAATTCTTAGTTGATCAATGTTTTGTAAATGTCTCCTTTAAGAATTTTACATTTTGTCAGATGTTATTTATACTTTGATTAATAGTTCATTTGGCTTTCACTACAAAAATGCTAAAAAAAATTAGCTAATTTAACAGTCAAGAACCAAATGTACTGCATTAGCTAGATAAAAAGAACTAGAAAAAATTCAGCATTTGTAACCTGCCCATTCACCCCCCCCCCCACAAACACACACAAAAACTGACACTTTATCATTCACAACTTACTAACTTACATGCAGAAAAAATGTATGTATTTCCAAATTAGAGCCGTTTAGCTTAACTCAGACCGGTTGAATTAGAAAATATATACTATTAATAGTGTTGTCAGGTCTCAGGAGGTTATGATCTAATACAGTCGGTGTGTTTACATGTTAGTTTTAAACAGAGACAGGTCACCTACTCAAATCTCAGACTCACAACTCAAACCAGACTCCAAAGGTTATGACTCTCAACTTGACACATGACTCATTATCAATTCATTCAGGACTCAACTGCACATTAAAAGTGAATAAACTTGATGTCCATGATACTGTTGCTGGTTCGTTCACTGCTTGTCCTTCCTTGGACCACTTTGGTAGATTCTACTGACCGCATAACAGGGACACCCCAAAAGACCTGCCCTTTAGAAGACATCTAGACCAGGGCGTCTAGTCATCATAAATTGACACTTGTCAAGATCATAACAGTTGCTCAATTTTCCTGCGTCCAATACATAAACTGCAAGAGTTCAGTTGCTGTCTAACATATACCACGTTTGGAGTGGTGCCATTGTACTGTACAATCAATTTTATTCACATTACTTGTCAATGGTTTTAATGTTGTGGCTGATCTTTGTATATTTACATTTGGCTTAATTTTTCAATCTTCATTTTTATATTGAATTGAATTTCACACAAATATTATGTATAAACAATTACAGCCAATTACAAAATTCCAACATCAGTGCAGGTGAACAGATGCATGTTTATACCCGTAATGTTCACCCATAATATTTACATGAAAAACAACAGTGCACTTCAGCAACAGCACAAGCACCCTCTCTGTGAGTTCTGAAACAGGTGAAGCTTTACACACCTGTGTTGATGTGTGTAAATGCTGCTATGTTGCAGCTGGCAAACCTTACTAATGTGAGTAGTAATGAATGGAAGTTATTGGGCACCCCCTGGCATCATATTTCATTAGAATAATTCTAACTGTAAAATATATTCATGTTGTATACATGTTATATACAACATCCCAAATGCACACACACACACACACACACACACACACACACACACACACACACACACACATACAAGCAAACACACACACATGCACGCACACGCACGCACACACATCAGAAACGTAATCATCTCCATCTGTACATGACATCATCGCTTAAAAACAAAGCATGATGTAGAAATCTGAGCTCATTTTGGCAGAACATTTCACATGTGTTCAGATGATGAACTCACTGCATTAAGCCAGCTTCCATCTTATTCACTGCTTTTGTTTTAGCTCCACCCAAGCTAAGACATCAACAATGTTACAGTGATCAGCAGCACTCTGTGGATTAGTAATGATCCCTTATTTCCTCTGGAACAGTATTTACATATGTTTAATATTCACTTACATAAACAATATCCTGATTAATCACTTCATCAGCATAGATAGTGTGTGTTCTAGAGTCTGTGAATCTGCAATGAGTTAACACATCCTCTACAGACATTAAATAAATGAAGTTGTAGTGTTTTTTACTGCATGTAAAGTTTTGTTGTTACTGTATGTAAAGTTGTTTTGTTGTTACTGTATGTAAAGTTGTTTTGTTACTGCTGTATGTAAATTTGTGGTGTCATTACTGTATGTTATGTTGTAATGTTATTACTGTATGTAAATTTGTGGTGTCATTACAGTATGTAAAATTGTTTTGTTATTAATGTATGTAAAGTTTTGTTACTACAGTATGTAAAATTGTTTTGTTATTACTGTATGTAAATTTGTTTTGTTATTACTGTATGTACAGTTGTTTTGTTATTACTGTATGTAAAATTGTTTTGTTATTACTGTATGTAAAGTTGTTGTTATTACTGTATGTAAAGTTGTTTTATTACTGTACGTAAATTTGTTTTGTTATTACTGTATGTAAAATTGTTGTTATTACTGTATGTAAAGTTTTGTTATTATTGTATGTAAAGTTGTTTTGTTATTATTGTATGTAAAGTTGTTTTGTTACTGCATGTTATGTTGTAATGTTGTCACTGTATGTTATGTTGAAGTGGTATTACTTTATGTAAATGTGCAGTGTTGTCATGGTATGTCATGCTGAAGTATTATTACTGAATGTAAACATGTAGTGTTACTGTTATGGGAAACACTCCTGTGGCAGAGAGAGAGTAGCTGTAAGAGGAGAGACAGAAGGCTAATTAGATTAGTGTGGAGAAGATAATAGAGGAGATACACCGCGCTGTGGCTGGCACATCCAATATGCTTGTGTGTGTGTGTGTGTGTGTGTGTGTGTGTGTGTGTGCGTGCGTGCGTGTGTGTGTGTGTGTGTGTGTGTGTGTGTGTGAGGGAAATTAACTCAGACTTAATGAGAAACACAGGAAGAGACCATCAATCTGCATGAATTAATGGTCCAAAACCTCACTACATAGCAATAACTACAACATGTATGTGTGTATGCCTGTGTATGTATCTGTGTATTTCAGTCTTTGTACTATTGAGAAGCACGAAATACACTCAAGTGTACATTTCAATTTTAGTTGCCATTATTCCAGTGTAATAATGATACTGAAACAGTATGAGATAACACGGTATAACAATATGATTTGGTTTGATTATAATTCAGTGAATCATAACATCTCAAATTTCACTAATGTGTATAACATTATTAGATTATTTTGATATGGATCAAACAGGGTGAATACAGAACTATTTACACTAGTTAATACAGAAAATAAAAATAACACACCAAGTTATTTAACTAGATTACATTTTAGATTAAATATAGAAAATAAGATTTTTATTTTTAATTATTGTTTTAATAGTTTTATTTTGGGTAAAAATTGCACTTTTACTAAATATAATTCATAATATAATTATGAGTGATAACAGAATTGATTAAAAGTGTGTCCAATACTTTTGTCAATACTTTTGTACTATACTGTTGATTTTCATACAGTGTCAGAAATCAGATAAACAAGTCTATTGGACATTACTTAATGACAAGCTCTGAAGATGGGATTGCATTAACACATATTTTGAATCCTTTGCCTGGTTGGGGGTAAGGCTTCTTTTATCCCTCTGAGTGTGACTCATGACTTTGATGTGCCTCCTCACTTCATAATCCAGTCTGTGATGTGCTGAGTCACTGAGATTAGATTGCTGCCGTATTGATTTTAGGAAACAGGACCAGCTCTTTGTTCAGCATGAAACGATAAGGAGTCTTTTAGGATCTGGATTAACCTTCACTTCAGAACTACACCATTTATTAGAAAGCTAATGTGAACATTTTTAGCAAAACCTATACCAAAATGAATGTCTACATCTCACACTTGCCTTAATCTCTGTTCCGTTGTTCAATAATCTTAAACAAACTGGTTTATGTGGATTCTGACATGTTTTGTTGAATTGTTTTGTGCAGCATCCAAGTTCTTGGACATAAAATGTAATTGTAAAGAGAGATCTGCTAAACTTTCATTGTGGTTCTTCTACCAAATGATCTTTCATTACTGTCAGCTGTGTGAGCCTCATAGCTCCAGTGTGAAAGCAAAGAATCAAACCTCAGACACCAAACACCTAAACAGCAGCTGGAAAACTCTCAGAAGAGTTCATATCATTTGTTCCAGCTGAAGAGGTGCTGCACATGACACGTTCTTTTGCTAAAGGGTTACTATAGTCTCCTATCTGATTGTGTACCTAGACAAAGGTTCTGCTAGTCCATCTTCATTTTCATTCATAATTT
>BRDA01090248.1:0-30903 GCA_036984385.1 Crenuchus spilurus
AGTCAGTGTTGCTTCCTAACTGGACAGGCTGGTTTCACAGAAGTGTGGTTGACTTGGAGTTACATTGTGTTGTTTAAGTGTTCCCTTTATTTTTTCGAGCAGTGTATAATTGAACCACTAATAATTGCATACATTTCAGTCTCCTTCAGGGTCATCGTGTCTTCTGTGTTCCAGGTTTACCCAGTTCAGGTTATCTGAAAGCGTTTATGTTTGCAGGGTGGAACAAGAACTCATGGCAAGGATAATCAGTGGGATGTTTCCTCAGCCGGCCCAGACTGATCCAGCTGACCAATCAGAGCCAGAAGACAGTGCGACCTCAGACATAGGTAAGCCTGACAGTTTGTTGATGGCTCCAGTCATTTGTAGTTGCTGCAACAGTTGGGTCACCTACCATCGGCAGATCTGTTCCATTGTTGTCCTTCTTTCTGAAGTGATACATACACCATAGGGTGATGATGAAATGAACGCATCACTTTGCAGTCCAGCAAGATTCCAACCAAATGATTGCTTGGTGATGTAAACCAGCATATTGGTCCTACACATGACATGGCTTTTCCCTCTCTTGGCTCATGATTTTGATTCACAGCTTGTGTGAATGCAAGCAGTGCATTTGTCAAGGCCGTCAGCGCACTGGAAGATTGTATTTCCTCATTATAGTGCAATTGCTCTTCCTCATCCTCTCCACTCCTCCTCTCCTCCATTTTACTCGGCTGGCTTTAACTCAGCTCGCACACTCTCCTCGCCTCATTAATCCCCGCTCTTGTTTAATAGAAAGATCAATGATGTATCAAATTTGCAGAGGAGGCTACAAGTCTGCGATCAGCAAACCCTAGTCAGCACATTCAGAGTCTGACTGGACTCTTCCTCGCTAAATGACCACCCTACCGCTTCAATATTACATCACATTGCTTTAGACAGAGGCTCCCCTGCCAAGAATGCCACTTTACTATAGGTGCCTTTTTAGTTTTTTAACAGTGCCAGTCAGAAGTGCTGACGGAGCACAAATGCAAAGTAGCTTGGATCAGATGTATAGCAGCTTTCAATTTGCTCCTTTAGAATTATTTGGCTGCTGATGCACTGGTGGGGTTCAGCATATTTGAGAAATATGGCAAAATGCTGGCTCTGAGCAGCAGCGTTATATCAGATACATGTTTCAAGGAACTTTGTCATTGAATTTGAGTAACACTGGCAGCCTTATACTGCGTAAGCATTTTCTAGTCGTGACTTTGATATGGTAATGATTTATTAAGCCCAACAAGGTCCATATACTGGAAACCAAAATTGCCAGTCTGTCATGAATATGCTGATTACTTTTAGAGAAGCACCATGCAGAACTCCACTGGCATCAGAAGCAGAGTAGTTTAAAGTGTAAATTCAGTAAATTGCACAGACATGACCTAACAATTGCCTGTGGACAGTAAGACATGGTGCAATGACTACAGGTTTCCACCGCTCATGATTGTGAGCAATCATGTTCTGCCAAAGTGAAAATGTACTGGTCCAAGTCATCATTACAGAAGTAGAAACCGATAGACTTGAAGCTAGAAAGGCCTAATGGAGGTCATAATAGCAACTAATCAAGTGTATGATTAAGGTTTCTCTCATGTGTTTTGCTGCGGGTCAGTGGAGACAGCAGGAGGCAGAGGGTTGCAGCTGTTTGTTGATTCGGGAGTACCCGTAGACTCAGAGCTCATCAGGCAGTGTGTGAATGAGGTGCTGGCTGATATCATCACCCTAATGCTGGGCCAGAGAGAAGGCCCAAGAGAGCATGCTGCTCCTGCCTCAACACGGGACACACATACTCAGCAGGTAAAGGTGAATCCACATACTTGCATGATTTTCATCCATTGAGCCATTTATTTTTCCGTTTAGTTAATCCAACCTGGCTGAGATTATAATCATGATTAGTTCTGCAGTGACCCCTGTTTTTTTTTCTGGTTTGCTGATCCTGTAACAGAAGACTCCAGTGCCAACACCAGTGCCCACTCCAGAGCCCAGCCTGAAGGAAAGTCCTCCACTTTTGAGGGAGGTGCCATCTCCAGTTAGCACTCCAGATCTTTCTGAGCAAATCCCACCTGTTCATTCACCCAGAGATGACCAGCCTGACATACCTAAGCCAGCTTTACCAGGTCTCATAGCATTCTTAGAGAAACATTTGATGCTTTTGATTACATTTATGATTACACAAATTACACAAATGAAATTTACAGTTTACATTAGTTGGTCATCTACATAAGCCGTTTTCATAATGCTAAGCAGGTGCTTGTAAGATTCAGTTATTTGGTAGCTACATTAGCCTTGTTGCACCAATTCAAGCTAAATGATTTGTAAATATACCATTGCTTAAATCACTATGCAGCCTGTTGTACCGTTTTTCATGCATATGCAAGATGGTAACTTTACTGTAAACTCCAGTAACCTTTGTTCTTACTGTGCTTGTCTCAGAGACAGTAAATATCCGAGTTGGCACACCTTCCAGCACACCACTTCCATCCCCTCATAGAGTTGCGACACCTTCCCCTCCTCCAGACACAGTGAGCCTGCATAACCACCCATGGGGAGATGCAGAACTTCCTCTGCAGGAAGAGGAGCCTTTCCGTGAGGAAGAGGAGCAGAAACCACCACCTCTGTGAGTCTCTTTCACTTCAACTCTGGCCATCATGTCATCAGATGTGATTAAAGCTACTGACATGTATTATTTACTGTATGTGGTATAAGATATAAACTAAACAACTGAACATCCATCTGGTTTTATAAATCAGCAAATCTAAAGCAAAACTTCTGCTAAATAACTGCCAAGCAGAAGACTGAAAAAGTGGAAAATATGTGAAACCACATTGCCCCCTGCTGGTAATATCTATAAAAATCAAAGAAATAATCAAGGATCCTCTACATTTGGGGGAAAGCATTCCCGTTCCTGGAGATTTCCATCACATGTGTCTGATATTCAGATGATCCTGAAAGTCTTCATTACCTGAATCAGGTGTGATTGTTTAAGATTGAAACTATGCTGTGGAGGATGGTTTGATATCTGGGAACAGGTTGACACAAAGCACAAATCTAAAACAAATTTGACCTTTAAATGTAATTTAAACATTTAATTTAAAGCTTTGTCTGGTCAACTTAATTTCATCTGTTAATATACATCCATTCCAGCCTTTCAGACCTTCACCACATTCCAGATAAAAGTGGCACTGGGGCAATTTAGGGATAGTAATGAGGTATAAAATGAAATAATAATGTGATTTCAAACCTGTGAAGTGCATCAAGAACTATCATTCATCAATAGCTGATACAGCCAAATAGGCAAGGGATTATTTGTCAAGCATTACAGTACACAGTTACGTTCACAAACGCCACATAAAACTTAACTTTACAAAAAAGAAGCTTTGTTAGTCATGTCCAGAAGCTGCATTGACTTGTCTGGGCTCAGATGCATATGTGATGGACCATCACAAAGTGGATACATGTGTTGTGGTCAGATGAATCAGTTTTCCAGATCTTTTTTGAATGAAGTGGATGGCGTGTGCTCCAGACAAAAGATGAACAGGGCCACCCAAGCTTTTACAGAAGCAAGTCCAAAAACCCAGGGTCTTCCGATCACCAGAACCAAGAAGCCCTCCAATCTTCTTTTTCTGGTCACATGATTCCTTTACCATCAATTGAGATTTTAGAGTGACATATGCTGCCTTTAAGAGGGCATCTTTTTCATAGATGTCTGTGCATTTTCCAAGAGACAATACAAAACCACATGCTGCACATATTACAAAGGCATGGCTGCAGAACAGGTTAGGGATACTGACCTGGCCTACCTGCAGACTTGCCCAAAAGAGAATGTGTAGAGAATTTTAAAGCAGAAAATGTGACAAAATTAAGGCAACCCTGTACTGTTACACTGTTAATGTGTGTTTGCAGGAAGACTGGGACAAAATAAAACCTGAAACACTTCATTGTTTTGTATTCATGGTGCCGAAACATCTTTTAAATGTTTTGAGAGGGAATAGTAACAATACAAAGTGGTAATTGCTTTACTGTCACAAGTTTTTTGGAGTGTGTTGCTGGCCTGAAATGCAATTAAATACATATTAACAAATGAAAAGTTTACCAGACACGACATAAAATATCTTGGGATCTTAAACCCAATACTTTTTAATGAAATACAAGTCAAAGTAAAGGTGAAAGTAATTATTTTTTGCACTTTCCATACAGTTCCATCATTTTTGTTATTTAGGGCTGTAAATTACCCCAAGTTAGTTAATTCCAAAGTGATATGACATAATGACATTTGTCCCTCTGCATCATGTGTCATATGCTATTGAATTTAAGGTGGTTCAACACAATATATATGTGAGGTTTTACTGTCTACATAAGTCTGTTAGTCCACAGAGGAGAACTGTATACTGCAAATACTGCATTTCAAGTGTCTCTCAACCCATTTACAGTCATACATCATAACTGTCATGTATTTTAAATTCATTACACTTAAAATAACATTTAATTTTTGTATTTAATGTTGATCATTATGACTTGTAGCTCATGAGTTGGCTGGCTAACCAAGCACAGTGATATGATGGCAGTAACATGGTCAGAAAAGCATTTGGTAGTAGTTTTGGCCACTGTGGGCAGGTGCTCAATCCTGCTGGAAAATCAGTATCTCATTAAAGCTTGTCTGCAGATGCAAATGCTTTATAATCTGCTCGTAGATGACTGCGTTGACTTTGGACTTAAAACACAGTGGTTCAACATTAGCAGATGACATGGCAACCCAAACCACCGCAGACTGTAGACACTCCAGACACCTTGAATTCTGTGCCTCTTCACTCTTCTGCTAAGCTCTAGGACCTTGATTTACAAATGAAATTCAAATTTCACTTTCATTTGAAAAGAGGACTTTGGACCACTGAGCAACAGTACAGTTATTTTGCTCTTTAGCTCAGGTATGATGCTTTTGGTTCTGGTTTTGGTTGGCCCGAGAGATACGCAGAACAATATTTATACTGTTTGATTAGGAATTTTATCAAAACTGGCAGTGAAATATATAATATATATATATATATAATAATAATAATAATATAATAATAATTACATTTTAAAAATAATAAAATTAATAATAATATTATAGAATATAATTCTAAAAAAGAATAATCAATATAAAATATGACAGTTTACTTTAAAAAAAAAAAAATTAAATTATGAACCAAAAATATATTTTTATAATATTTATATGACTGTATGCACCTACTTATGCTGCATTTTATAACTAGTGCTGTTTCTTCTACAATTTTCTGGCCTTGCAAAAGAGCTTATAATTGTTTGTCTTTAAACATAAAACATTTATTGGATGTGTTTTTCTCTCTCTCTCTCTCTCTCTCGCTCTCGCTCACTCGCTCTCTCTCTCTCCAGCAATATATTGTCAGTAGCACACGAGGAAGAGGAAGAGGCAGTTATTTTTTCACCTCCACATCCATTGAAACCACAGAGTCCTCCAGCTCCAGCAGCAGAGGAGGCTATCCCTGTACCTCCTGAGTCTCCTTCAGTGGAGGAGAGCAGCTCCTTTAGTCCATCCCTCACAGAGACTGAGACCGAGACTGCAGCCAGACACATCTCAGAGGGAGAGTTGCTGCTCAGCTATGGCCAGATGGCTGTAGTCAGAGGTACTAGCCAACCTGTCAGACACTTACATACTACACACACAGAAGTCCATGCAGGTGGATGATTCAGATTCCAGGCACGTCATTACACAGTGACCTGCTGCACTACACATTGCTACACTAGTTACTTGTGTAAAAGATACAGCCCATTCAAGACACCACTGCCTGCGTGTTTGAGCCTCCAGAAACACTTCCTGTGTTGTCTCTACAGCTTTGGAGGAAGAAGGCTTCACTCTGCCCAACTTAATGACCAGCTTCAACAGCTCACTACATGGAGTCCAGGATATGGTGAATAAATCTTGATTTAGCAACAGATACAGACTCAGATTCTCAGCCACATACTACATTATTCTTAAAAACATGTGAAATAAAATCAAAGAACAAGCTTGATGTAGTTATACAATGACATGCTTAGTAGTAGTAGTAGGAATGATAATAGAATTTTATGCAAGGAGTTTTAACATCTGATAGGAATGAGCAGTGCTTTGGATGCCTGTGGTAATTCATTCATTTGCTGTGCAACATTGTGGTTGTCAGGACTACGACCCCCCAAGTGAAGGCCAGGTGATTAGAAGACCACTTATCTCCGCCCACCACGATCCAGTCCTTTCTCTGCTTGCCAGGATGGAGCAGGGCCCAATTAGCCAGTCGCACAAACCAGAGGTATGAGTTATTGCTTAAGAAATGTTGAGGAAGATCTTGTGATAGATGGAGAATGTTTTTTTGTGTGTGAAAAGGTCATCAAGTATGTCATTTCTTCAGATTTCACTTATGTTTGAACATCTGTGATATATTTTTGCATGACATTACACACTATGTGTTCTTTGGTATTGTACTGTGTGTTTTGTATGTATTTCATATATGTTTGTGTTAAATGCCTGTGACCTTGGAGCTTTCAGTTGAGTTGTATTACATTAAATTCTATTACAAATTTGCACACATATCTGGCAGAAATATTTCAGATATATCTGTCTTTGGGTTTATGATGTAATATTTTCAGCAGGCCATTAAAGATTTGCCACCATAATGAATTTTTTAATGTATTTTTTTGCAACAATACCTTTCTTGCCACTAGGGGTCACTAACACCACATGTTTAAATCCAAGGATGGTTGGAAAGCTTGAATGTAAAAGAGGCTTCTTTAGTTTATTGGAGGGCAAGTGTCCATGACCGTTAGGTGATTTTTTTGCTCAAACACACCATAAACCTGGTCATTTTAGTGATAAATTAAATCACCTGTCTTGAGCAGGTCAATGTCAAACTGTGTTGGACAGCATCCTCCAGGTCCAGAACTAAAAGAACTCTGAACAGTGGAAAGCTGTATTGTACAGTAAGTGTGAAGTGCTTTGTTGTACTGTCAGAGATCATGGGATGACGAGAGCAGCGGGGAGGTGAGTGAGGGCCAGCGGCCGGTTCTGACCACAGCTCAGGAGAAAGTGGTGATTGGACACTCTCTCATATCACAGCAGCCATCCACCCAGCCCACTGCAGAGAGTCCACATGCAACCCTGACCTCACCTGGACAACTGCCTCTTCAGCACACAGGTATTCACATTCACATGTATTTATTAATCATAAAAGTTTCTGTATAAATACCATTATTTTCTTTTTAATGGGTCAATCTGGGGCGGCACGTTGACTTAGTGGTTAGCACATTTGCCTCTCAGCGCTGAGGTCTTGGGTTCGAGTCCCCATCTGAGTGGAGTTTCCATGTTCTCCCCGTGTCTGCGTGGGTTTCCTCCGGGGTCTCCGGTTTCCTCCCACAGTCCAGAAACATGGAGGTCAGGTGGATTGGGTACTCTAAATTGTCCATTCTTCTGTGTGTGTTTATGTGTATGTATGTGTTCGTGTGTGCACCCAGCGATAGATTGGTGCCACGTCATGGGCTTAGTGTGATAGTGTAATGCCATGCCCTGCACCCAGTGACTGGTAGGGGACAAAGAGCGGGTGGGCTGATGGATGGATGGATGGATGGATGGATGGGTCAAACTGACAATTTTTTTTTCATCTATTTAAATATATTCAATTTATGAAGAAAATTACTATTTAACTTGAATTATGCATAACTATGCTACAATGCGTGAGCGTATTTACCTAGCATGTGTTATTTATGTCATAAAATTACATAAAAAATCTAACAAAATGAAAAGCTATTCTGATTCTGGCTTTTTATCATGTATCACAATGATTAGTGACTGATTTAAATACATTAAAAGGTCTTTTAACCATTCTTATTAAATGTTTATGATATTTTATATTAGAACATGTGGCATGTAAGAGCAGCCTATGTGTGGCCTACCACACACAAGTCTGTAAATTTCTCCTCAACATTTATGTTGTTATTCCTGCCACCATGACTCGTGTTGGTATGGTTTGTGGCCGCCTCTGGGTGGCCGTCTGTACCTGCTGCCAGGTGTTTGTGGCCCTCACTGGGCCTGTCTCTAATGGGGCATGTCTCACACTAGCCGTGTTATGTGGAGAGAGGGATTTGAGATGTTTTGCTGTGTGCGAGTGAAGGAGAGAGCTGGGGCTGGCTCAGGGGAAGCCACTCTGTCTGGATTGTTCATCAGGATGCAGGCTGAGGGAGCACAGCGGAAAAGAGCACTGCTCACAGCAGACTCGTGTGAACATTAGCCAACCACAACCTCCCTTCAGCTGCACACTCCCTGCTGACGTTTCTTTCATAAGTCCCAACTCTGTGTGTTTCATCAACTGGAAATAAAGGTGGAATTTACAGATGAATAAGGGCTGTATGTGTTCAGTCAACAGCGTTTGGGAGTCAATATTTGTAACATATGAAGTTTCAGGCTTGCTATGTAAGTTCACAGTTTGAGTCTTGCCTTCTTGTGGTCTCTCGCTTCATGCAGTACACAGTACAAAGAGTGCAGTGTGTATGAGTATGTGTACATGAGACTGATCATAAGTGCATGGACAGTATGTGTAAGTTATGAGTGCAGTGCAACTGGATGCTCGTTGTGGATTCATAGCCTCTTCCTGTGTTGGCCTAAACCAATATTTACCTTAGACTGAAACAGCTCCACTCATGGTAAAAAGAACCTCAATGTTGCTTTAGAGACCAGCACTGCCAAAACAGAAAAAAAACTTACTCGAGCAGCACAGACAAGAGTGTGTTGTTTGATAGAGAGAATTTAAAGCTCTTTTTCTTTCCTCTCAACTGTGTTAACATGTGTCCTCAGTGTAACTGAGTCTCAATAAGGCTGAACTACTACACTCTCCAAAGAGAACTTTTTGTCATACATGCCAAAATTCATTGAAACCCCAATCCCACCGCACCATACTTAAGACATGTTGGCTAAGTTACCAATTTCTTGAGTAAACCTACTTTGCACTTTCACATCCTGCCTATTTTCTCAGGTACACCTACCATATAGCTGCCCTTTAAAGGTTTGCAGACCAGCTCTTCAAATAATAATTTGGAATCTGTTTATGACATACATCATTTATCAGACACCCTTTAGTCCACACATCAATCAAAGAGACCACCATAGGTCCAAGGTTGATTCAATATTATTTGGTTGATATATTCTAGAGCAGCAATTCTCAAATGGTGGGTCGCGACCCGATACGTTCTGGGTGGGTCGTGGACAGTTTGTAATAAATAAATAAATTTTAAAACAATTAAAAATTTAAAATAATTAAGCTTATTTGATGATGTACTCATCGTTTATCTTGAACAAAAAGACACAGAGAGGCACGTGTCAAATGCTTGCAGCATACTCATTGCCAAGGATAACCATTTGTTTGCCCGTTACCCTTCTCTTTAAATTTGTGATGATGTTCAGAGGCAAGATTGCAAAATGCAAATATAACGCAGATCATTTGAAATGTGGATTTTCGTTCGTTGAGGACAAATTATTTGAGTGCGTTATTTGTAATGACGTGCAGGGCATGAAAACATCCAAACTAATGTGACATTTACAAACGAAACATGTATGTAAAGCCAAGCCGGTAGAGCTTTTTAAAAGAGGACTTCATGAGCTGAAGGCACGGATGTAATTTGGGGGTGCTTTCGCTTTTTAAAAAGGCAGTTTTGGTCCCCTGTAGTTTTTACCTTCCAAAAACAATGTTACGCTCTATTAAAAGGAGACGAGTCGAGCATTAGAATCAGCAGAAATCCAAGCCACTCAAAGCCTGTTTTACTTTAGACTGCGCACAAGCTCATCGATTGGCTCTCCCGTTTCTTGCTAACATGTGATTGGCTGTCCCCGCTGTCACTCCATCAAACAGGGTTTAACATTTGAATCTGTTTTGAACTATTGTCAAAATAATTAAGAAATTCTGCTTGTTTTTACTCAGAAATGAGGTATAATTTTATGTAAATGAGGTGTACAGTAATGTAATGTAAATGACCATACAGTCCAAACATAAGTGTAAAATTGGTGGTAATGCATTTGAGTGAAGTTGACTGAAAAGGATTGTGTTATAATTTTATGCTACATGCTTTTTAACAGTTTATAAATATTTAATAATAATGTAATAACGTATTACCTTAATATTTTTTTAATGATCAATATACATTTTAAAATTTTATTATTAACACTTAATAGTTGTTACTATTAATAATATACTAATAATAAGTCAAATATAAATCATAATTTGTAAGTAATGTATTGTAGTAATAATAATAGTTATTAGTTAGTTTAATAATAGTTATGTAATTCATAATATTAATTTATGTTCCAGCAACCCGCCCCGCCAGTCATGTCCCCCCAAAATCTAAAGGCTATTTAAAAAAAATTAATTTGTTTGAGTTGTATTCTATGAAAGTGGGTCGTGACTTAATGACCATGAGGAAATGTGGGTCCTGGGCTAAGACCAGTTGAGAACCCCTGTTCTAGAGAATACAGTCTACCTGGGAAGTGTCACACTACTGCCATGACAGTCTTTATACCGTTTAGCAGAGTATAAAGAAGTCATGTAGGTTAGGTCTGGTAGTTGCTTTCCTACTTTAATCCACATCTTTGGTTCAGTCTGGCCTTTCAAAGAGTATTTGTTAGCATTCACAGATGTCTGTAGTTCAGCTTTCGGTCAGACTCTTGTGGAGCAGAGAAATAGTTGGGATTCCAGTTTAATACAGATGTTTTGTCTGCTTGTGGACTTCTGGTGTCATTGAGAATCTTGTCATGAGATGCATTCAAACCTTGTATCTAGCATTTTCATACTTGTGAATGAATTCAGCCTAAATCTTGATTCTTTTATGTCCTGTGCAACTTAAAAATCACAGAATATCAGAATATGGTCATTTTGCTTGGTAAAACAAATGCATAGCTGGTTTTATGTTATTTTTAATTTATGAATTTAGACAATAGCCACATGTCAAACAAAAAAGTCACTTTGCATGGACAGACAGACTATTGTTCATATTCAGCCTTGCACTATAAACATAATTTGTCTTGCAGAGTCTTTCCGGTAACAATAAAAGATGGGAAAGAATGCTGGTTTTGATTATTTTGTGGGTGCTTCATATATATGGCTGCTGTTATGTTTTATTATGTTGTATAGTCTTAAAAAGAGAATTCTTTAGTAAAGAAAATGGTTATATATAGAATACACTCTGATATACACTCAGAGAACCCTTTGCATGGTGAAAGATGGTTGTGTTGATGGTTGTGTACAGAAGCTTTTTTGGGGAAAAAAAAGGTTCTATAATGCACCAAGAAGGGTTCTGCAATTGTAAAACTTGTGATAACAGAGGAACCATTTTGATGCTACATAGAACATTTTTCTTTTATTTTATTTTCTATTTAAAACCATCTACACATCAGTCTGAAGACAGCTTTCACCATGCAAAGTGTTTTCTGTGTTTATTGTTCTATTTATAACAATTTTTTTTACTAAAGAACCCTTAAAGAACCATCTTTTTAAGAGTGTTCAGTAAAATAAAATGTGGTTGTTTTTTTCACTTTCTCACCTTTTCACTTATATTAACTGATGTGTTTCCATGGTAACCAGGTGCAGTAGGTGAGGACAGCGGACTGTCAATCAACTTCAGACCGTCAGAGGAACAAACAGAGACTCCACATGGTGTTCCATCCTTTACTGCGTCTTCTCTTCAGCCAGGGCACTCAACACAACAACAGGCATGTTGCTTCACTACAGCTTAAAACTGTTAAAAATGGCTTAAATATAACATCTGTAGCATGTTTAAAACCTGAAATATACATTAATTCGCCAAAATATTATGACCACTTGCAGGTGAAGTGACTAACATTGATTATTTCATAACCGTGGTGCATGTGAATTTCTGTCCCTGACTGTTGGAGGATGCAGACTAACACAGGCCTCCTCTGATGCATGTGAAGTCAAGCTCTGCCTCTTTTCCAACCTTTGCCAATCCAATGCTGCCAGGCAGCCAACAAGCCTGAAGGAAAGCGCAGGATCCCCAGTTCTGATTACTTAGTAATGCAATTTTTGCTCTCAGACCCCACCTGCCGATGGCTAGCAGCATGACCTGGGATTTGATATGGCGGTCCTCAAATCATAGTGACATCGCCTTAGTCCACAGGGCTCAGTCCATGTGAATTTCTAAAATATACTAATGCATTTCCAAAATTAGAATATGACACAAAACGTCACTTATGTGTTCATAAGTTCATTCAAAACTCTCATATGTTATATTCATTAATATATTAATACATAAAGTCATACTGAAAAACAGTAAAACAAAAAAGGTTTAAAGTGTCACTTAATGTGTAGTGAATATAAAATATGACAGTTTACCTTTTTTGAATTAATTCTGAACGTCAGTGAACATTTTCCATGATGATAACATTTTTTGATGTGCCACTGTTGAGCCCAGGGATGGACAGCTCCAGGCCTGGAGGGCCAGTGTCCAGCACAGTTTGGTGATTTCTCTGCTCTTACACTACAATTACCCCTCATAATCAGACTAAGTTCAATAGTATTTTTAAATGTTTTATTATATTTAAGCCAATAGTAATTTTTAGTAGTTTTATTTTCTGTATTTTTTTGTATATATGGATTTTTATATATTGTCTATATATTCTGACATGTTTCCTCTGTCTTTTTCCCTCGGGCTGCTGTAACATTGTGAATTTCCCCGTTGCGGGATTAATAAAGGATTATCTAATCTAATAGATAATAATATAATAGTGTTTGATTAGGAAGATCATATAATTGTGCAGTAATCCGGCCCTCCAGGACTAGAATTGCTCACCCCTGAGCTAAATTATTAAGGACACACAACTAGTTGGAATATCTCTGAAACAGCAAGTCTTGTCAGGTGCTCCTGGTCAGCAATGGTGAATATCTAATGTCGAAGGCAAATACCTCAGTTCTTAGCCTGATTAAGCATCTGTGAGATATACTGGAAGTCCAAATCATGGCAGCTCTACGTTGGAGCTTAAAAGAATTAAAGGATCTGCTGTTAAATGTTGGTGCCACATACCACTGCATACTTTTAGACTTCTTATAGAGCCTATGCCTCAGCAAGGGAGAGCTGTTTTGATAGCATTGGGAGGGACGAATGAAGCATATTGACTTATTGGTCCTAATACTTTAACCCATCAATGGGGTATCATATCATGGTTAATGCTAAAGTATGAGATTTAAAGACTTTTCACTGTGGTGGTGATGGTACCCAAATGTCTGAAGAGTTTAAAATCTACCTTGCAGAAAATTATTACATGAAATGGTTAAGAATACCCTGCCTGATGTGATATTGTTTTCAGAGATTGCTTCACAAGAGTTTGAGATTGAGTTTTGTCCTAAAATATATTTTTAAATCTATTAATGACCGAGAGCAGCATTCAACTAATTCCCAGAGGTGCGTGCAGGGTATTGTAAGGAAAATAGCTCCCAGTTTATAGTACTAAATATATATTGTAAAATCATGAGCATGTAGGTTAATTTGGGGTTTTGGAAATGAAATCAAATGGCTATATTTGATTCCTGTCACTACCCTTGTAAAGAAATTGAAGATGGAATGTTTCTCTGCAATACACCATTTCATATGAAAGATCTCAGTGATGCTTTAGTTACACTTATAGTGTTAAATACTATGAATATAAAGCCACTTATGTGAAACTCAACCATAGTGCATAAAATACACTCAAGGGCCACTTCATTAGGTACACATTCCTTGTATCTATGTTCACTGTCCATTGTATCAGCTCCACTGACCATAGAAGTGCACTTTGTAGCTCTACAATTACAGACTATAGTCTGTCTGTGTCTCTGTATACATTGTTAGCCTCCTTTCACCGTGTCCTTCATTGATCAAGACTTTTGAGGGGTGGATCATTCTCAGCACTGCAGTGACACTGACGTGGTGGTGGTGTGTTAATGTGTCATGCTAATACGAGTGGATCAGACACAGCAGAAGTGCTGAATATTTCCACTGATCTGTTGAGATGTGTGCTGAGTCTCTCTCTCTCTCTCTCTCTCTCTCTCTCTCTCTCTCTCACTCACTCACTCACTCACTCACTCACTCACTCACACACACACACACAGGGAATTCATTGAGCAGGGTTCCCTCTTTAACCATGTGTTGGGATTACTCCTGACTGAGGGTAAAACCAAAACAGTGTGTTTGCCATGCGCTCCTGTTTCTCTTTGTTCCAGTGTAATCTGTTTTGAATACAGTGTGCTACTAACCTTTCTTCTCATGTGTCCTTTCATCTCATTTTTTCCTTTTTTTAGGCTGCTGAAATTACACAGATGGTCCACCGGCCTGCTCCAATTTTGGTGAAGCAATACCAACACATAGAGGAGACAGGTAAAACCATTACAGCCTGGTCCACTAATCCGCTGTATGTTCTTTATGTAGAACAGTGGTGGAACACATTACTGCTTCAGCCATTGCTGGTGATGTTGTTGTTGTTTTTTTATCTGATTTCATTGTATCACTTTCATATGGTGCAGTTTTCTGTGCACAATTATGGTGTATTATGGCATATTATTATGTGTTAGTCAGTAACAGCTGTTAGGACTATGCAATTGCATGATGAGTGTCGGTGATGCATTAAGTACTGAAAACAGTCAGTAGGTATAATTTACTATATTTACTGCACAGATGATTACAGTGAATGTCTTCTGCCAGTTAATGCCAGTTGACTTACACACGAACATCTGCATTCTGCAGAGCTCTCAAAGTCTTACTGATTAAGTATCTTGTGACTCATCTTCTCAGCTATAGGCTGGATCTGGACCGACACCTCATGAGCTATTCACACTGTAACTGGCTCCAGTCAGAGCTGCGGTAGTACAAGCTCGAACAACTTGTGCCAATGTTTCCCTTCCCTCAGCACTGTCCTCTTTGGCAAGAGAGAAGGAATGTGCAGTGTCCTTCACTGCCAGTAGATGGCACTGTGTTTGTGCTCTTACAGATTGCACATGTTTCTTTTGTCTTCTTCCTAAGGTCAGTGTGCTTTCTGTAGAGAAGGTTGTCCACTCATATTTCCTCCCCTCTGGACCTGTGGGGTTCAGAAGTGCTCATGTCAGCTCTTTAAAACACATTTAGGTGATGGGGAGTCTCAGTGCAGTCTACACCTGAGTAACAGCAGCTTTAGAGATGCGGTTAAAGATGGAGTCAGTCAGTGTGAAGTGAGGGAGTGACCGGGGGGACAGGTGTGAATAAATGCATCCAACGTGCTGGAGATTGAGGGTCTCTGGGTGCGTGTCAGGAGCAGCTGATGTTGTTTTGCACCTGTGTTCATCAATATACACTACAGCTCAAAAGTTTGGGACCACACATTAAACTGAACATCTGTGACAACCTGGACTTTTATTTCTGTGTTTTTGTTTTGATTTGATGATAAAATCCACAAATTCTGCTGCATCAGATACTCAAACGTTTATGTTAGAAGAGTGAGGTAGGACAGAGTCATGTCCAGTGATGTCTCACACACAATGTGTTAAACTTCTGGTGGAGATTAAACAGCTGTAGTAAAGCTTCTAAACTCTTCTAAACTCACCATCAACAACTTGTGAACTAAACACAGTGACACTGTCCTGCCTCACCTTTCTACCATAGAAGACTGAGTATCTGGAGCAGCAGCATCCGTGGACTTTATTATAGTCTAGAATAATAATAATAATAATAATAATAATAATAATAATAATAATATGATGATGATGATGATGATGATGATGATGATGGCCCTTCTCAAATAGCGGTAGTGTATGAGAGACATGCGTATGCATCCTAAATATAAAAGGTTATGAATGAAGTACTCTCTTTACTTCCTTGCATTGGAAATTACAAGGTTGGAGTGGCATAAATCCTGCAAAATGTTTGTCATTTTGAATAAGATTTGAGCCATTTTTGTATGCTGTCCTTGGTAACATACACTGTATGTCCAAATGTTTCTATACACCCTTTCTAATGAATGCATTCAGTTACTTTATGTTGTCCCCATTGCTGACACAGATGTACAAACACAGCTTGTCTAGTCCCTGTAGAGAAGTACTGCCAATAGAATAGGACTCTCAAGAGAAGATAAACATGAAACCACTGGCACCATGCCTAATGCCAAGTGTGAGCTAGATGGTATAAAGCCCAGCAGCATTGAGCTGTGGAACAGTGGGACTGTGTAAAAGGTAAATAGTTGTCATCATTTCAGGTGTGGACCCAGATCCAAAATGTCCAACTATGCTTTCCCTTCTCCCTCTTCTACCGTTCTACTTCTCCTCTCACCCTGCTTATTTACTTGAGTCACTGCTGCTGCAGTGTTCCCTCTTTCCATTCTTCCCTGCTCACCTGTTATCGCTCTCGCACGGCTCTGACATTTAGCATTCCAAATGTACCATCATTTGAATGTGTTCATATAACTGATGTGCCAGATTAGCTAGTGGTGAAGGCCAGTGTGCGCCTGTGGCACAATGAATGTGATTAATTCACTGCTATCTGCCTATATGGAAGGCTGTTTGAATGTCAAAATGTTCAATGTTGCCACTTTGGCTCCAAGATTTTTTCCTTTCATTGTAATTTGATGCACCAGCGACAACAGCAGGAAGACCAGACTTCCACCTGCATTTTAATGCCCCCATTTATTTTTGAAATAGCTTGGATGCTGTGCTGCGCTCTCTCTCCTACGGCGGTGTGTATGAGTGAGGGGGTGCTTACTTGAGCTAAAGCGATCAAGGGCACATGAAGTGCTATTGTAAGCTTCATGACTAGGTTTCTGCTCAATTACCCTGATGCTGTGGGCAGGCTGTGAACCACCACAAGTGCTATGTATACATCCACAAAGAGTCCACTGTTAATGTCACACCATTTGCATCTTGTTTTCCGTAACTATGGTCACACAGGGCAGGACATCTGGTTTTATTTACTGTACTGTACTGTCCATAGCCTGAAGCCTTCACAGATTTCACGCTCCTGCTCCATACTGTAAATATGTGCGTTCGAACCTGTTTAGTCACGCACTTTGTCCAGACAAAAGCCTCTAAGACAAACACGGCCTGTGTGCCAGCAATCTGCTCCTCTGCCTCTGCCCATTTTACAGATGGGCCGATTGTGTTCTTTAAGAAAGGCTGCAGTGTGCTGCCATGCACTCCAATCAATGCAAAGATGATTTGGCCAGTGTGAGCTAGTCACCCAGCTGCGCTCTCAGATAGCTATTTCTCTATTTACTGCTCGGACAGGGAACTCGGAATGGCCTCTCTATTCATCCCAGTTCAGACTTTGTGGTTGTGACTCTTGAGAGAAAAAGTACATTAAAGGTGCTTATATAACTAGCCTGAAAATGGCCGGGGGATGTGCGCACACGTGTTTTTTTTGTCCTTTTGTGAGGTCAAAAGTAGGGTTTATAAAATTATAAATGGGCTACTTTAGTGGACTTCCTATCAGTATGCAATTCACTGGTGTTTGCCAAAACTTGAAATTGTGCAGTAAGATAGATTGAAGATTTGTATGGTTTGCAAATAATATTGGGTACCAATTCACCATTATACATTTTTCACTGTTATAAATGCTTTATTGGAAAAATATAGCTGTAAAATTAAAATCATTCACCCGATCAGTTATATGTTTTATATGGACTTCTCTGCAGTACCACATCATTATATTATATTATATTATATTATATTATATTATATTATATTATATTATATTATATTATATTATATTTATATTATATTATATTATATTATATTTATATTATATTTATATTATATTATATTATATTTTATTATATTATATTATATTATATTATATTATATTTATATTATATTATATTATATTATATTATATTTATATTATATTATATATTATTATTATATTATATTATATATTTTATTATATTATATTTATATTTTATTTTATTTTATTTTATTTTATATTGGGCGGCACGGTGGCTTAGTGGTTAGCACTTTCGCATCTCAGCGCTTAATTCTTGGGTTCGATTTCCCATCTGAGCGGAGTTTCCATGTTCTCCGTGTGTCTGCGTGGGTTTCCTCCGGGTCTCCGGTTTCCTCCCACAGTCCAAAAACATGGAGATCAGATGAATTGGCTACTGTAAAAATTACCCTGATGTGTGTGAATGAATGTATGTGTGTATGCCCAGATATGGTTGGCACTCTGTCCTGGGTGATCCCCCTAGTGCTCAATGCAGTCCTCCAGGTGGACGGTCGCTTCCGATTGAGAGTACACTGTGCACGACTGGCTGCCGCTTGTGTGTGGTTGAGTGTGTGTAAATGGAGTGTGTTGATTGTAAAGCGTCCTTGGGTATCAAGAAAGGTGCTATATAAATGTAACATTTATTCATTCATTCATTCATTCATATTCAATTAGAATACCATGAAAAAGTTCATTGTTGTTCATAATTAAACTCATTACATGTAAAGTGACATATTACAAGCTGTTTTTGTTTTATTTTTTAATTCGTATGATGTATAGCTCATGAAAATCAGAAATCCAGAATCTCAAATTATTCAAATATTTAATTTCAAGTAATATTCAAACAGTATCAACATAAAAAAACATCTTTTTATTTTTAAGGTAAATATGTTACCTTACATGTGATGAATGTAAAATATGTGACCGTTTACCTTATTCAATTTAATTCTGAGTACAAATTTTTATGATATTTTTTGTTTTTGGAGATGCACTGGTATATTGAAATGAATGCCGTTTTGCAGGCTGTAAATTAGAAACTTAAGTGAGCATCAGTGGAACACAGGGCAGCTCTGTGTGATATATGGATGTGTGTGGGGAACAGGAAAGGGGCTAGGGGGTGTTACAAATATACACTTTCTCTCTCTCTCCCACATACATACACACACACACACACATACACACACACACTCACACATACACAGAATCACAGTGTTCTCTGTTAGGGCCACATGGGTAAAGTTTTTCCAAGCTGAGTTGCAGCTATGTGTTCACCGAGGGGACTTTTTGTAAGAGTTCAGTAGATGATTTGGATGTGCCTTGTGTCTTCATTAACCCTCTGTGGCAAAAACACTGATTTTCCACTGCTTGGCCCCCAGTGTGGATTCATGGAGCTCTTCACGGTTGCAGAAGCTTGCCTCAGCAAGATTTGCATATAGTAATCATAGTTTCCTTAGGTTTTCACAGGTAATATTATAGTATAAAAGGTCACAGACTCACCTGCCTGTTTCTAGCATAAGTCTACAGAACAGTACTACAGTTTGTGCCAGAAATGTCAGTAACACAGTAATAATTAGATAATTCATGTAACATTGTCAGTGAAGCAGTAATGAATCATCTGAATGCATTCAAGTAAATATCTTGTAGCCGTACTATTGATATATTTTTACATTAAGTAGATTTTAACCCTAACCTTAATGTCAACCTAAACCCTAATCCTCCTAACCCTCACCCTGGCCTAAGCCTAACCCTAATCATGACTTAAAGAATGTAGTAAACAGCATGTCTACAGCAGTGTGTTGGATATTTTGAGATGATCTGTATTATATACCTTTTACAGCTTCAGTTTCTCAGGTTAACATCTACAGATCAGGGGCCCCGAGTGGCTCAGCGGGCAAAGACGCTACCACTATGACCCGAGGATCTAATTTATGTTTAAATGTTCACTGTGATGTAATCTTAGATGTGAGGTAACTACGGTAACCTAAATGTTTTATGTGTAACTACATTGAATTTCTCCTTAAAATTCTTAATTTCTGGGCTCAGCAGGCTAAGACCCTGACACTATGACCAGAGGTTCGCGAGTTTGAATCCTGGTCATGCTGTTTGCCATCAACAGCCGGGGCCCAAGAGAGCAAAAAAAATTGGTAGTGCTCTCTCTGGGCAGGTAGATGGCGCTCTCACTCTCCCTATCACTTTCACGTTGCAATGTCCGCTGGCTCAGGCGTCTACTGATTGGTCCAATCGGAGCTGGGGACCCTGTGTGCCTTCCTCCGAGCGCGTTAGGCTCTCCAGTGATGGTGTATCAGCGGTGGTTCGAAAAGAAGCGGTGGCTGCATCACACGCAACGGAGGAGGCTTGTGCTTGCTTGCACTCTCCTAGAGTCATTGCAAAAGTGATGGGGAGAGGCCTAACGGAGGGGATGGGCTAATTGGCTACCACTACATTGGGAAGGGGATAAAAATGGGCAAAAACCTAGAAATAAAATAAAAAAAATAAAAAAACAAACAAAAAAAAAAAATCTACAGATCTGAACTTTGGGCTCTCCAGATAAAATGGGAAAAGAATTTATTTAGTAGAATATCCACAAAAAAATCCCCAAAAATGAGAATATTGTGAAAGCTTGTTCATAATTTAATTCAAACTAGTTTAACTGTCATATTTTATATTCACACATATACAAAGTTACATATTTCAGCATTATTTTACTTTGACACTATTTGAATAATAATTTACTGAAACAGTGTCAATGTAAAGTAATGCTGAAATATATCACTTTATCTGATTTTGTGAATTTCATGAGCTATAAGTCATACTCATCATCTGTAAAACAAAAAGAAAAAAAACTTGAAATGTCACGTAACGTGTATTGAATATAAAATATGACAGCTTACCTTTTTGAGTTAAGTTATACATAAAAATGAGCATTTTATTCTAATTGTTTGGTATGGCACTATACACTCTCAGAAACAAAGGTAGCATTCTGTACCTATAATGGTACAATCGCTTGTCACTGTGGCAGTACCCCTCAAGGGTACGGATATGTACTTTTGTCAATAGTGACAAATGCGTGCCCTTACTATTTGTCCCTTAAGGGAAGAATTTTGTAGACAAAGTAGTGTAGACAAAGTAGTACCTTTCCCACCCCATGGTTGCAGGTACAAATGGTGAACCTTTTTCAAATGGTACATATAGGTTCCCATAGGGTACTGTCACAATATTATAAATGAAAACATGAAAATGTTAACAATTCATGTGAAAACATTGTTCATTGACATTACAGCTGTCCATGTGAAGTAAACAATAACAAGATTTTAAATGTATGACACACATGCAAACACAAACAAGTAAAAAATTACACACCGCAGTATGTTTACTGGTAAACTAAACCAAACAATTTAACATTACATGTTTCATAGAAGCATCTGTTGTTGTTTTACTTGACTTGTTGTCAAAGGAAATGATGATCTTAAAAAGAGTGAAGCATTCATAAGTACATTCATGTACTTTTCTAAGTTTGTACCTACACAGGTACAAAATAGTACTATTCAAGTTCGAACATGTACCTTTAGAGGTACAGTTACTGATGGGGTACAGTTTTGTTCTTCAAAGTACAGATTTTGTACCCTCACGTACCTTTATTTCTGAGAGTGTAAATAAATTCAAATGCTTCTTTACTGCTACTTTACTGATATGTTGTTTATATCTTACTAATGTGTTACTTCATTTACAAAGAGCCAAATGTTTCACTTGCAGAAAATTAAAACTATTCAGCATGCTGGCGTCTTTCGCAATCCAGACATTGCACTGCAGTGGCCTCTGACACTGAGGTGACTCCGTAGAGTGAACATTTTCATGACTGTTTTTGCTCAGCTAACACTGACTGTGTTAAGAGTTCTCGTGTTTCTTCGTGAGCAGCAGTTTTACACAAACACAGGAGGCCCAAACTGAGACAGTGTGAGACAGCGCTAGGCTCCTCTCAGGGAGGTCTTTTTAAACAAAGATGAGAGCTGATTATTTACACAGACCGAACTGGATGTCGGTTCGCCAGTTTGTGGTGAAAGATGGACAATTTAAGTACATTTGTGTAAACAGCTCTTCTGGAGACACTAGTAAAGATTAAGCATTTTTGTTTCGTACAGCTCAATCTGGCAGCAGGTAAGATCTACAGAGAAGTAGAACATCATCATTAGGATAGTACCACACAGTGGCAGACAGCTACAAAGTCTACATATGAACAGACATCCTACTACATTACTAGCCTCTAATGAGTGATGAATGCTGCCAGGCCAATAGTGGAGGCCAAGGTGCTGAAACATTCGTTTGCAGGATCTGTGCTTCTACTTGCACAGCAGAAACGGTGGCTCATTAAAGTTGCATTCTTTCATTATAATTTATAGCATATCTGCATTAGTACTTTATCACATGGCATGTTTGTCATTATTCTGCAGGCCTTATAGTGTTTACACCTTTTTAACATAATCCTTTAATTTGATCCATGTTTGAAATCCTCCAGCACAATTGTGGCATGCTCCCTTGGATCCACATGCTGGACAGAGCTGTTGACAGTGTTGGCACATGTTTGTCAGCACTGGCTGGGGCTCCTGTGCTCTGTGACCAGGCTGCAGACAGGATGAGACAAAGCCTGGAGTTAAAACCAGGATTCTGCTGTTTTCCTATTAGAGCAGGAAGCAAAGGAACAATAATCAAATCCACCAAAACAACAAACCAAAGCAAAGCAAAGCTGGGCTCTGTCTTTATCGCTTTAGTCTATAACCAACACCCTCCCCTCACCCCACTGCTCCTGCCAGCTCCAGCATTTAGGCTGAAATTCATGGTCCAGAAGCTTTGATACAACACACAGAATAAACAAGACTGGAGCGAAAAGCTAGTCTCATATTTTCAGCCAGCTAAAGCCTGACTTTGCCTTTGAGCCAAAGTGTTATGTAAAGAAGTAGACGGGTATGTTGGAGAAAAAATTTGGAGCATGATTTTATAAGCAACACGAAATGCCATCTCTGTAAGTAATTAAGGTCCAATATCACTACTTCCACTCATAGCCAGAGGACTGAGTCTAGCAGAGGCTGCTCATTTGTGAAAAATGGCAGGAGAGCTCATCTTAGTCTAAACTCAACAATGGATGATCTCAGGATTATCTGGAATTACTGTTGATTGTGGGTCAAAGCTTGTAGACCTTCACATACAATAACAGAAACTGGTGAGAAAAACAAACTATTTTTAGTTGTATATATACTTCATTTATTTATTTATTTATTTATTTTTATTCATCCTTTTATTTATTTATTTAATTTTACTAGTTTCTTCAGTATTCTTGTGCTGGATCTAACAGTGAGTGCTCACCAGGAGAAAAAAGCAAACAAAAATATTCCATTGTGCGAAGCTCTGTTTAGTTGAGCCTGGATTGATTTATTGGGACATGGTTAGGATTGCACACTATTTTTATAGAGACACAGTGAGGATCAGACAGACGTTTTTGAGACACAAATAAGGGTACACAAAAATAAAGAATATACTGTATACAGTTGAGTATTGCAGTATTCATTCATTCATTCATTATCACACCCGCTTAATCCTTATCAGGGTCGTGGTTAGTCCCCTACCCCCTCACTGGGCACAGGGCAGGGCATTACACTATTCAACTAAGCCCAGGACAGGGCGCCAGTCCATCGCTGGGTGAACACACATGCACACACATACATACACACACACACACATATGGACATATTTAGAGTAGCCAATTCACCTGACCCCCATGTTTTTGGACTGTGGGAGGAAACCGGAGACCCCGGAGGAAACCCACGCAGACACGGGGAGAACATGGAGTATTGCAGTATTATGTTTTGTTATTATGTATCAATTCTCAATTTTTAATCAGTAGTTCAAAGTATTGTTATGATATTGGATGTGGAAGTGTGGTAAATGCAAATCCTATTGTTCTGCTCGTGTAAACGTCTTTTACTCAGATTTTTTCAATATGGTGACTTTTTTAATGCTATGACAGTTTTCCTAAAATTACATATTAAAAATGACATCACATTGCTTACAGTATTGTGATATATGTTGAATCAAAACCTGTGTATATCTTATTAAGTGTCCACACAGGATCATTCTGTTGGGCTCAACACAGTTCACAAGTGTGGTGCTATGATTTGAGTCGGATGTTCTTGAACTGTAAGTTCAGATCGAAAATGTCATGGTGAGATAAAACTGTAATAGAGCAAAGAAATCAATAAAAAGACAAGAACAAGGTAATATGCTGCCTTGTAGAGCCAGTATAGAGTGAAAAAAACTCAACAGTGTATGCCATTCCATTTCTGTCATGGTCCAGAACTGCCTGCTGCACAAATAACTAACACTTTAACTGCTTGTTTTGATAGTACATCACCATGACCTGAAGGAAGTATGTTTGTGTGGTGTATGATGGGGATCAAGCTTTGGTCTCGGTAGCAGCGTGGTGAGTCACTGTCTAGAGGTGATTGACGTGGGTCAAGTTCGCATTTATCATCATGCTCCATTGAGTTGTTCCCTTGTTGTAACCTACAGATGCTGCAGAGTGATTTCCCACAACGCTGAAGACTTTTAGCCCAGCAGCAGCAGTACACTGGCCGTAGCATGACTTTGAGAAAGTGTAGGCAGCAGGTCACTCCAGACTCTTCAGAAGGCTTGCAAAGTTGTGAATACGGTTCAGTGATAGCTGTTGTGTAGTGGGTGCATAAGCTTCTGAGGAATTCATCTCTTAATAGAAAGATTACCAAAATTAATTTAACAACACTTTTATTAATGAATTTATAAGTAGTTATATTTGTTGATTGCAACAAGTCAATCAGGAGTTATGCATGTTGATTAATTATGTGTATAACTTCTATGGCACTGAAGAGGAAGGGTAGAAGAATTTCTCTCGTTTTTTCATTTTGGGAGGCTTCAATTGTGACCATCGGATATTTTTTCTAGATTTTTCTTCTCTTATTTTTCCTTCAGTTTCCTGTGTCGGCACTGCTGAAATTATTTTATGACAATTTTCTGATTCCTGGTCCTTTTTATACATTTTATTGCGTTGTCAGCTAGCTGTGCCCAAAGTCCCCAAAAAGATATACACACTATGCTTTTTTCAACACCCACTGTAGGGTTACCCTTCAGTTTGTAAACAGTAGTACTTTTATATTTAATTACTTGCAATTGACAACAGAATGCAGATGATATATGTCAGAAAAGACTAGGCTCATGCAGGTTGGCACTCATTGCACATAAAACAGTGGAGCTATTGCCTCTCAGCCAGTTTATGTATTCTTTCTGAAAGATACTAAATAACCAGGACAGGTTTTAGGAACATTTTTGTGCCTTGCAGTATAAGGCCATTCAAATCTCTATATTCATGCATATTATTGTTTTTATTTCACTCTGTGATCTGATTCTTGTTAGCATATGTTTTACATTTATAGGCACACATTGAAAAAATTGAATATAGTGAAAATGTTTGTGTTTAAAACTGAAAAAAGGTAAACAGTTATAAATGTACCTTCTGGACAATCAATGGTTTTTCATGATTTTAAAATGTTCTGCATTGTAGATTAATACTAAAGTCATCCAAATTATGAAGAAATACATATGAAATTATTTAGTAAACAAACAAGTAAACAAACAAGAACATGTTTATATTTTACATTCTTCACAGTAGGCACCTCTTGCTTAGATGCCAGTTTTCTTGGAATTTTCTCAGTCAGCTTTATGAGGTAGTCACCTGGAATGGCTTTCAGTTAACAGCTGTGACTTGTCAAGAGTTCATGACTTGCATTTCTTGCCTCTTAATGTGTTTGAGACATCAGTTGTGTGTCTACTTTGAAGAATCCATCCATCCATTATCCCACATGCTTAATCCTTATCAGGGTTGCGGTAACTCCCCCCTCACTGGGCACAGGGAAGGGCATAACATTATCCCATCTAAGCCCAGGACAGGGCACTTTGAAGAATCTAATATCTAAAACATGTTTTGGTTTGTTTAGCACTGTTAAGTTTACTACATGATTTCTTATGTGTTCCTTCATAGTCTGGAATACTTAAGTATTCATTTACAATGTAAGGGGGAAAAAACATTGGATGAGAAAATGTGTCCAAACTTTTAGCTGGAGTGGTACTGTATATTCATTAAAAAATAATGCTGTTGGTATTATCTTCATGTTTCCATTTATTAGAACTTTCTGTAAAGGTTCTGATCCATTCAGACTGGTTTTATATGCCCATAAAACACTGAACAAAAGATGCTTTTATCTTTTAGCTAATATCGCTGATACACCCTCACCACAATAAGAAACAATACAATACATGTTGTGGTGTTGCACCCCTGCTGTCTGTCTATCTTTCTGTTAATATAAATCTTAATGACGTTTGTCCTAAAGCCATTGGCTCTAAACATAAATCAAGATGAAGTTATCAGAGAAAACATTCCTGGTTGGTTTTGTTAACTGTGCAAGTTGCTTTCTCTTCATTACATACACATGACATGTCAAGCCTTTTTGCTTTTCTATTCATTAGTGTGGTTTAAAGCATATGAAAAGTCAGAAGTCTAGAAGCTCTAATTTTTAGAGAATTTCATTTAGAATAAAGTACTACTGAAACAGTATTAACTTTAAATTAAAAAATAGCTTGAAATTCGTCACTTCACGTGCAATGAAAAGAAAATATATGGCAATTTATTCTAATTTTTGAAGATGCACTTGTAAAATATATTACTATATTCACATATCCTTGTGTTAGCATTGTATGTAGTATCATATATCAGGTCTTTTGTACACTTGTCTGCTGCACTATGGTAACCAGATGTCCCCATTGTCTGTGAAAGTCTCTTTTTTTTGGTTGGCCTGTCACCCTACTGGAGCTGTTCCTGGAAATGTTCTTATTTTTTAATGTGAACAAAAACTAGTAAAGACCTGGAAGCATACATGCAAACATCTCATTTTTTGTTTGTTTTGGTCAACAGAGGGGGCTGTCTACTGTAATTTACTGACCACTTCTACTGTTTGCTCACCTAGTTTTAAAAAATTCTGCTGTGTAAAATTCAGTCATAAGCTAGCAAGTGTCAACGGAGTCCACAACAACATCACATCTTTTCAAGACATGAGTTTAACCAGGCATTGAAGTAGAGGTAGGGTTATTGGACTTGAAATGTACTACCAGGTGATAGGTAGGCTGTCTAATTTGTAGAGGCATATAATTTACTTGAATATAGGCTACCATCTAAACTACAAAACACATGAAACTGGAACTATCCCAACTCTTTAATTTCATGGATAAAAATATTGTATATTTTAATCATATCCTGACCTCTAAACTGGAAATATCCCCAGCTTTATTTTCACAAATTTGGTCTCCTTATACAACACCAGAGTCTTAACTTTTCTGATGTATGACTATTGAATTAAGTTGTGTTCACAGCTAAAAAACTGTTTTATAGGTAAAACTGTCATATTTTATATTAATTACTGAAGATAATGCTGTTGGCAGTTTATTAGAGCTTATTCTAAAAGCTTATATCTCTGATATACGTTGGCCACAATATGAGAAAATACAATACAGTATGTTGTACTGTTGCAACCTTGCTGTCTATGTCTTTCTATTTATCTGTTTGTCTAAATCCTATGGACATTGGCTTAATTCAAGGTTATCAAATAAGACAATCCTAGTTGGTTTTCATAGTTTTGCTAACTATGCAATTACCAGGTCGGCTTTATTGAAATTAGATTTTTTTTTTGCAAAAATAGCGATCGCAGAATTGGTCAGGTCAAATTTTATCATTGATATTTAACTGGTACTTCACTGTGCAGTCTGTTTTCAGCTGTGATAATATTAATGGCCCTTGTGTGGATATTTATTGTAAGATGAGGCTTCATGAGAAGCTGATTTTAGGCTGCTCAGCTGTACCACCACGTCTGTCTCTGAACAGCTGCAGAGAAGCTCCTGGTGAGAGCATGCAGACTCGAGCGTCAGGCATGCTAAAGGTTCTTGTACACCACACATATCATTTTATTGCATCTGTTAGGAATTCAGCATGTTTGAAGTTTCCGAGCACAGTCCTCAGAGACTTTGAGCCAGTTAGCAGTTGCACCAACTGGCCGAGAGCCTCTAAAACAGCTTAACAGCCTAAGCTCAGGCAGGGGAATAGTCAAATCATGTTCTATCACTTGTGATGCATATACTATTAATTCTTTATACCTTCATTTTTTACAGTTTAATAGCTATTTTTCAGTGTTATGTCACACTGTTGCATAAGCGCTAGAGTGTCATCTGGAGTTTGTTACTGTAACTTTAACTGTTAGCAATGCAGCACTGAGTGTATGTTATTAAATAGTTTAATGTTAAATATTAAACAGTGGCCCTGCCCTGCACCCAGGGAAGGAGTAGGGAACTCACCGTGACCCTGATCAGGATTAAGCAGAAGATAATGGATGGATAGAAGAACTGTATTATTACTATCTGCCTCATAGTGAAATTATGGCTGATGATTGTAACTAATGATTTTGTGTCCTATTTATAGCCTGTGGGAGCTTTCTGTCGTCGTCTTCTTCTTTTTTTAAAATACAATTTTCTCCCTTTCCCAATGTGATAATCACCAATTAACCCAACCCATTAGTGGCTCTCCCCATCACTTTGCACTGTCCCTGACTCTAGGAGAGTGAAGACATGCACATGCCTTCTCCACTGCGTGTGATACACCCACCGCCTCTTTTCGAACTACCGCTTGATACACCGTCCCTGGGGAGCACTCACACTCTGAGGAAAGCGCAGGGTCTCTAGTTTCAAATGGACCAATCAGTAGACTCCTGAGCCAGCGGACATTGTAATGTGAGTGATAGGGAGAGTGAGAGCGCCATCTACCCGCCCAGAGAGAGCACGGCCAATTTGTTGTTGATGGCAAACAGCATGACCGGGATTCGAACTCGCGATCCTCTGGTCATAGTGTCAGCATCTTAGCCTGTTGAGCCACTCGGGGCCTGGAGCTTTCCTTCTTTTATGTCCAGCAGTGTCCTCTTCTGAGCACTATGCCATTTGTGCCCCTGTAATAGCTGCCAGTAGTTGTAATGTCATATTAATTTTATATTACATTATTTTATTTACATTATTTTTTTAATTAAGAATACAATGGTAGGGACCACAATCAGTTGTTATTTACCAGTTGTTTTGGAATTGAAAATTCAAAATATTGACCAGTCTTAATCTAGATGTGTGTGAGGTTGTTTTTCAGAACTTTTTTGCAGAAATTACTGGGATATTTGGGTGTCTACTGAATTTTTAAGCGAAGTCTCGAGGTTTGGTGTAAAACTAAAGAAGCAGAGTCTTGACTCCACTCATGTTCTGACTGTCCTACTGCATCTTCTGTAAATTTGAGGATCGTGAAGATGGTTTAGGCTCACTCTGAGATTAGCTGTAGAGATAACTTTCCTAGACAGATGGACATATGGAGAGGAGGAGGGACAGAAGGACATCCCCTGAATCTGAGCTGGGTTTCAGAGCATGTTCAGGAGCTCAGACAGCCTTCACCTTTTCACCTCGAGTCGTCCTCCGCCAGCCGGCCAAGAGAGAATCATCCCCAGTGCGGGGGGCTTTGATGTGCAGAGGCAGGCTGCCCTGCTAAAGCCATGCAGCAGAAGGGCCTGGCTCTGCTTTCACAGGTGGACGAGCAGGGCTTTAATGGAAGCTCTCCTGTTTCAGGCAGCCCAGGGTTGGAGAGGTTGTACCCTGAGCTGTGTTTGAAGTGTTTTGAAGGCTAGAGTCCTTCTGTCTACATATGCTGACAGATGTGCGTCATGCTTCATGGCCATGCAATGTGGGCTTGCTATGGCTAAACTTGAGATTCAATGGGAAGAAACTTACATAATGTAATAAATTATCTTAGCCTTGCTTTTCTACGTTTGTTATTCATCAAAATGTGTCTGCAGATCCATCACAAATGTAGCTTACTCTTATGTAGTATGGTTTATAATGAGGGGTGTCTGCACGCATGTCTGTAATGTAGATCTATGTTGACATTGGGTCAAAAATACCTCAAATAGCATAGAAATAACATTCTTTGTTTGGAAAACACTGGCTGTTCCATTGTACTTTATTCTGTACATTGCAGAGCAGTGCCTCAGCCAAGGTCCAACCCAGATGAGAAGAATTAGTTAATGTTTTTGAGGTTGTGTTTGTCCCCATGAACAGAGTTTAACATTATGACCCACAGAATAAATCACTCTTTGCCCTCAGGATTGGATAAATGTGGGTCTGCGCCACATGCTGCTGTAATTGGTTTGTTCCTACATTCAGTCAGACTTAAGGTTTTAAGGTTAGTAGCATATGAGTGAGGTGTGTTTTTGGGTAGAGGGAGCGAGACCTCCTATCCGTTGAAGCTCTGCTGTGTTTGTCTTTTGTCCTGAGCAGCCCTGTTTCTCTCATCCTCCCTCTCCTCATCTGGTTTCTATCAGAGCTGCTCTCACTGCCAGCCAAAAATTCCCCATCACACACACACTCTCTCTCTCTCTCTTTCTCTCTCTCTCTCTCTCTTCTTTTTTTTCTCTCTCTCTCTCTTCCCCTTTCTCTCTCTCTCTCTCTCTCCCTCTCTCTCTCTCTCTTCCCCTTTCTCTGGCAATCCCTCTTTTTCTCTATATCTCTCTTTGTTGCTCCCTTGCATGCTCTCTCTATCATTGTCTCCTTCTCTATCTCTCTATTGCTCTCACATGCTCTCTCCCTCTCTCCCTTTCTTCCTCTCTATCACTCTTATATGCTCTCTCCCTTTTTTCCCCTTTTTCTCTCTTTGTCTTTGTCTCACAATCTCTCTCTCTCTAATGCTCTTTCTCGAACACTCACTCTTATACATTCCAATTGTTTCTCACACTTTCTCTGTCTCACCATCTCTCTAAAATATCTCTAATGCTCTCTCTTTCTTTAACACTTCCTCTCTCAATATTCAGTTTGTTTCTCAACTCTGTCTCTCTCTCTCTAACACTATCTCTAATAATTATTTCTCTGTCTCTAATTCTTCCTGTCTCGCTTTAACATTCCATCTCTGTCTCTGTCTCTCTCTCTGTCTCTCTCTCTGTCTCTCTCTCTGTCTCTCTCTGTCTCTGTCTCTCTCTCTCTGTCTCTGTCTCTTTCTCTCTGTCT
>BRDA01090250.1:0-11867 GCA_036984385.1 Crenuchus spilurus
CTCATTTGAGCTTAGAATAGGACCATTGTGAGGCTGCTCGTTTTTTTATGACCACCCTTTTTTGTTTTCTTATTTTTATATGGTGACGCTGCTCTTCGGCTGCCCAACAATGTGCCTCCAAGTGATCAGCACAGGGACTCCCAGCACTGTGACATGCCTGGTGTGACCGCAACCCTCCCACAGATTCTTGTTGGTAGGATTTAGTGGCCTTTTATTGTTTTATTGGCCCCCCAAAGTCAAGAACCTGTCCTGTGAAATACCCCACCGGTGGTATCTACACAACCCACCCAGTGTGTAATATATAGTCATCAGTGGACCTATGCCCTTGTCATGTTGGGGAGTGGATAAATAGATAAATGCTTTATAAATTTGCATTGTAGGTGGGTGTTATTTAAGCACTGGAGGACAAATTAAAGGCTTTTCAAGAGGCTGATTTGTTCATCATTAATATTTTCCATATTTCAATATCATGCAGCTCTGAAGTTGTTGATTAGAACAGTAATAGAGAATGTTAGACTGCAAATGCATCTTTGTCTTATGAAACATTTGCATTTGTCAGTGAGTTCTCTTTTTAAAAGTGAAAGTTCAGAACTCATCATTTTATATTGCATCTACAAAAATTTGAATATTGTGGAAAAAAAAATTGTTCTGAATTTCATTAAAAAAGGTGTTGTATTGTTTCAGAAACCTTCAAAATCTTAAAAATAGTAATTTTACAAGAGAGAGAAAAGACCTTCTTAGCAAGTCAGTGTAAAAATTTATAAACTGAAGTTATTTGGAGCATTTCTATTGGTCCATGCATCATGCAATTTCACAAAATGTAAAGTCAGGCTGGCGTTTTCAAATTATGACAAAAAGTGAAAAAAATCAAAAATTGAGAGATTTTATATTTATTCCCCAAAAAAATCACATATTTCAAGACTTCATGTTTTAATGTTGATACTGTTTGAATAGTGATTTACTCCAAATGAAATATTCTAATAACTGATCACTACTAAATCAAAAAGACTTGAAGACTTGAAATGTCTTTTGAATTGAATTATGAACAGAAATGAACTTTTTCACTAATTTTTCAGATGCACTAGCATTGTAGCTTTGAGATACCAAGACAGGAGACCCTCACAACCAGGTCATTAGACTCATTGCACAAAAACTATAATGCTTGTCACCTCAACATCCCTTTTGGCTTTTAAACATTTATTGAGAAATGAACCTGTTATAGACTTTTATAATCCAACTAAGCCTCTAGGCCCCTCCCAGTTTCAGGTTATAAACATATCTAACTGGCAGAATGCAAGGATGATGACGGGAGTTGGCTATCGTCAATCTGATGACCCATGATAATCCTTTTACCTTCCGCCATCTGGTCACTCTCACTTCCACAGAAGTTTTCTTGATGTCTTTGTTACCTCACCCAGTCGTAAACTAGCATAAAAGTGACTCCTCAGATACCAAACCTAAGACTGTGTCAAAAGAGATGCTCCCCAGTGCTTTGATGAAGCAAGGGCGTGTTTTTTACCAATGGAATGTGTCTCCAGCCCCGTTTATAGGAGGCCCTGATGATGGTGGTGTCTAGCCCAGAGTTAAGCTCCAGGTCAGCCTGGATGCCAAGCCATTAAAAAATGTCAGTAAAACTAATGGCTCCTAATGGGACCACCAGAGATGTCTGTTGCCTGTGGCAAAGGCAGCATGTAAACCTGCCTGCCACTTCCCCTTTTCTCACCAGGAAAACCTGATCTATTCTAACAGAACCAATATGAATGGAATGGGTTTATGAATGGAGCACAGTTGTTTTTCTGAGGAAGTAAGGATTCACACCTCTGCAAGAGGCCTCTTACCTTTACAGCATCCTTTTCCGCTGCTTACCATTTGAAAAACATCCCTGGCTGTTTCCCAAACTCACGGCCTCCCATGGTCTCAGTTTTATATGTGCTACTGCTCCTTACTTATAGTTCAGCTTTTGAAATGACTGGTTTTTTAAGACTACCTGGCTTTGTAAAGTCTAGCCAAGATTGCTATGTGCAAGACTAGACCATGCACTTATGGAGCAGAGTGGCATGCAAGAGGCCTTTAGCCTCGTGTGCTGTCGGCGACAGTTCTGAGAATTTCTTATACACTGCGATTTTTGCCACTACTGGTAGGCCTGTATGACTGTACACTTTGTTACTCCTGCAAATTCAGCTACTTCCTTCACACTGTGACCTTTGGCACCCAAATGCAATCACTCCTTTTTAGCCAATCTTTAACATCTGCTTTATGACCCATTTTCCACAAATCAAATGACAGATATTAACAGTACCACGTCTTCTCAATCTATGAATCCCATTGCAAACCTCGCAGGTATTTATAGCCTGATCATCCTCGTGGAACACCATCTGCAGTTTGTCTGAAGTTACTACGACCTTAAACATGCCATTTTTTAAAGGAAGCTTTACTATGTTCTCATCTTAATAGTCTGTTGATAGGCTTTGGAAGGTTAGTGCTCAAACGCTTAACATAACATTTTTTACTAATAGGACATGTTGAAATGTTGCAGTAACCATGTAATTAGCCCATAACTATTAATCTTATTCAAATATTGCATTTGTTACTAAAACAAAAATATTCTATTTCATTCATATTGTGTATATTTGTTTAGAAAACTGGGTTGAACCCATTTGTACACCATAACTAGGACTGCTGCTGCTGTAGCCACATGCCACAGCTGCTGTTGGCCATTTTTTTCCAGAGTAACTCCTCCCTTACTGTTACATGGTATTATAGGACAATGGTTCCATCAACAGCATACTCAAAAATCAACCAGTTCTTAGTATTCATTGCAAAATTTTGAGTACACTCGACTTGGACATTTGCAAACATACTACATTCTTAAAAACTAGTTAGTATTACTAATAGATAGTAATATCAGTGTTTAGTGCATCATTGGGACACACCCACAAGGCAAACTTGAGAGGTGGTCCACTGATTGGGACTTTGTGAGAGCAGGTCATTCAGATAATACCAACAGCTTCTGCTACCATTCAGAATATTCAGTCTACTCTGACACTTTACCTCTCAAATCCCAGAAGACCTTCACTTATAGTCTGTGCTGTAGGTCTGCATTCCAGTCAAATAACTTTATAGAAACAAAAGTTACATTTTAAGCATGGCCAGGTGAGCAGTTTGTGAAATCTACACTAGTGACAGTCAAAGCACTAATTTAGTTCAGATAAATTCATTCAGATGCAGAATTTGATCTGTTGTAGGCCTGGAGTACCCCTGTCTTTACCACCTCCTCTTCAGCTCAGGAAGGGCTTGTGAATTAGCTGCTTAGCTGGATCAGGTGTGTTGGTAACAAGAAAAACACCAAAACGTGGAGGGCAGGGGTGCTTCGGGGTTAGGATTTAAAAGTAGGACTTTAAAAGTCACAAATTAATTCTTTATTTTCTTTAAGGTCTGTTTTGAAACCTCATTTCAAGAAGTTTCGAAATGTCTTGATCAATCTGGCATTTGCACTTACGTAATATAACTGAGTTTATTTCTGACTCATTGTTTGATGGTCTATTATTTAAAGATACTCTTGATCCTCCAGCAACTTATTGCCTCATCAGTTACAGAAACATGCAGGACTCAGCCTCTGTTTTAAAACACTTCATCTTTTTGTGAATGGGAATTCCTTCCAGAAGGGGATGAAAAAACTCTTCCGGCCCATTTAAGCTGCATCTGGGAGGCCTCTGTTTGGGCACGGTGAGAGAGAGAAGTGTTTATTTAACTTTCACCACTTCCTGCTGCAGATTTACATTTACTTAAGAGCAGTTTTAGGATTGGACTTTTGCTCAACCCTGAATTTGCTACATCCTTATGTTTTAAGAGTTGATTTAGATGGCGGCGATCATCAACTTCTGCAAAAGCCTTTTAGTGTCACAAGACATTGTGTTTCCTCTGTGGTTTTATGTGGAAATTATGACAGAACTAACCGGTAAAAAAATTCTTTTTTACACACACAGATTGATGAAAAATGAAAAAAATATATATAAACGAGTGGAGAAACACTGAATCAGTTACCCATCCTGTCGGGTTCTGTAGTATAAAAATGCTGCACAAGCCTGGGTGACTCTGATTGGTTCAAAATAGTAAAAAGAAAAATGTTTTACAGGAATATAGCAGGTGGACTTGTAGACTGCTCAACTGGGTAGTGTGAATATAAACAGTAACATTTACTATCACATCTCATAAGTGTTCTTAGTGAAATTCAAAAAGCTAAACTGTGAGAAATTCTCAAAATCAAAATGAAATATTCTTTAAGATTCTGGATTTGAGATTGTTGAGCTATAAGCCACACTGACTAATTTTTTGATTTGGCACTGTACATCTATGGGAAACACATCTGCAAATAAATTTGGAAATTGTGTTCAAGAGTGATGATTCAGTCCTGAATATGCTTGTGCATTAGTCCAGTAGTGAAAAGCAAAGGTGAGGCTGTTCCTCGGGTCACTAAAAATGTAAATGTAGGATGTGATCAGACTGTCGGTCCTTCCTGGCGCCCCCATCCACAGGACCAAGTAGTCTGATGAGAAGGAAAGCCTTTATGTTCACCACATCTTGGCCCAGTTAAACATCTAACGAACATTTCAGACTAGGTTAGGCTACCATCTACCACCAACTGTGGATCTTTTACTGCAATGGTGTTCCATCCCTCCAGCTTCCACGTTGTGGTGGTGGCTCATTATGACCCAACACCTGGCTAAGACACTTTATGTTGGTTTTGCCTTTCATTTATCACCTGTCTACATGTTTCTTCAAGAGAACATTCTCACCACATTACCCTGAACCTCTTTGTACACCTAAATACACATTTTCACCATTCCCTTCCCCTCCATCGAACCCTGTGTCTTTGAGTTGAGTGAGAGGCTTTAGGGCTTTAAAACTAGCCCTAACCCAAAGAGATCCATTTATTTTCATGTGGGAGGCTCCCCCACCCATCTCTGGTCAGGCCTGAGCCCTGTGGGTTCCAGCAGTGGGGCTCTCTGTGTGACGCTATTTAAAGCCACATCTGCCGGGCAGTCTCCATTTGCATCTCTGAACGTATGCACCACAAGGGCTACACCCTCACAGCTTAGCATAGCAGAGCACCCATCTGTTAAGAAAATATAGACCCTCTACAGCTCTCAATCTCAGGCTCTGAGAAGAGGCTGGAAGAAAGAAAGGAGTGAGCTCCAACCCTCCTCTGTGTTGTCTGTACATTGTTCTTTAGTCTTTAGTGATGTGAAGAGTCTTTTGTTCAACAAGCAAACTGGAAGAAAGCATCTGGAAAATGAACTGATAAAGTGGCACATTAGCACAAATGAATGTGTAGCTTTTATTGTCTTTATCAAGTTATTTTTTACTGCTTTTATTTGCACCATTAGAAAATGTAAATTTTTTTTTCCAGTTATAATCAGATTCATTAGACCATTATTTGTCCACTTCCTCTGCTGCCTTTCCCTCTTCAGCTACTGAAAGCAAGACACTTCTTTTAAAAGCCCAACAATGTTCAACGAACCGCATTACACAGCCTACGGTAAACTTTTGAGCCTCTTTCAATTCCCAGTGCTGACCTTTTGGTGTTCTCAGACTCCAAATCAGTTTATTTATTTGAACCCTGCATCATGCCTAACTCAGCTATTCACTAAGGACACTGGGCTGAGTTTACATGCATGGCTCTGGGGGTAGATCACTCACTTTCACATTGGTTGAGGCCTGTTTTGTGTTTTCCAAGCCTATAGTTCTCTTACACCTACATTTTAAATGCTTGCATTTTGTGAATGCATAATTACAGTGCATTGTGCTCACTGACTATAGTGTAGAGATTGCCTGTCCACTTGCATTAGAGTAATTCGATTGTGCGAGCATCTCGAGACGGCACTCTTTTTGGATCAATCTGAAGCCCATCGCAAGGCCTTGTGTTTTTCACAAGTCGGTGGGGGTGCTGAGGTTGTCGCTGCTTCTTGTTGTTACATGATCGACCTCTGAATTCAGGCTCTATCAAAGAAAGCATGGAGGATTTATGTGCCCTGAAACTCCCTCTCGATGAAAGCACATTTGTCTTGAGTGCTGTTCCTTCCATTCACTTTCTGATGAGACCTCTATTTCTTTAAACATGCCCAGAAGTGAGGGGAGCTTTGTCTGAGGATGCTGCAAATCTTGCTACTTAAAGCCCAGCACTGATACCCCTCTTAATTTGTATGTCCTTTGAGGTAGTCAGACCAGACTAGTGCTACTAGCTACCAGTGGGTGGTGCTCAGTCACAGGGGAACTCGTATCTCAGTGGTTGTGGAAGCTCACAGCATAATCAATGGGTATGTTTTGTATTGCAGGTTTTGAGTGTTTCAAGGTTTCCCTGTGTTGCTGGTCAGTCATTGAATTACTTTTGTCTGTTATTGGTATTCTTGCTCAGGAAGCAGAGAGGAACATAGGAATTCCCTTCTTAATCCATTGTTACAGTTTTGCCCAAAGCTTTGTTTGCTGCTATTTAGAACACTAATATGAAGAGTTAAAGTCAGATAAAGGACTCTCACAAGAACATGTATGAAGTTCTCCAAGGTTTACTGATCATCTGTCACAGAGTTTTGTCAATTACACTATATCTCTATAAGATCAATCAAGCTCTGGCTTCAGAACATGGTAACCCTGTCTGTCTTTGCCCAAACAACGCAGGAGTTTGATCAAAGTTACCGCGTGGTAATTGGTCTCTGTTTACTCTCCAAAACAAACAAGCATTCTGCTGAGGTGGCTCCACACTGACTGCACCCTCTAACCTGTGATCGCGGCGTGGGCGGCGGAATCCAGGAATCCAGCGCAGCACATGTACCTGAGTGGACTGAGGTGCAGGCTGACCTCTCTCTGTTCCCATGAGCCCGGCTTATCAGCTGGCACGCTGTGTGACTCAACTGCATACAGGAAAGCCCAAAGCCTCACTGAACACTTACTCTGACGCTTTGTTTAAACCGCTGGTGTTGGGTTTAAGCGGTATATCGCTCTTGGCTCTGTGCACCAGTGTGGTATTGTACTTTGAAAGAAAGCATCTGTTGAAAGAGGGGCTGTTTTTTTTCCCATGTAGAATGCTCAGAAATACTTGAATGAGGTTGGTTCTACTTTCAAAGGCTCTCTATTGCTTTTTGTTTCAAACATGCATTTCTGTTTATAGCTTCCTTCTATCTCTGCATGCTAATCACCACCACGAGCACATCTCTATCAGATTAGTGTGGAATGCTCAAAGTCTCCTGCGGGGGATGAAAGAGGCATTCAGGCAATGCAAAGTATGGGTACAGCCTATTAAAATCCAGTCAAAATGGGTGTGTTTTTGATTTTTCGCAAGCTAAAGAGAAAAAGCAATAGTTATCCATTTACGGTTCTCACAGATGTGTGGCCTGATTTATGCGTTGACTCCCATTGAGTACATCCGGAGGATTTGGCCTTACTTTTACAATGGCCAATTTAAAAGACTGACGGACTTTTGAACCACTGCATGTGGCATGCCTTAAATCTACCATGCGTCCTGGTGCATGAAATGAACAGGAACCTTTAAATGTGAAGCATTTCTGAAGTATAGGGTTAAACATTCAGGGACAGATGTGCAACAAGTGTCTGACATGGCTTCCTTTTTATGCAACCTCATGCCAAATCCTGCGCCACATGTCCCTCTTACCCATGCTGTCATTTTTGGCACCAGCCCTAGAAAATGACACCTGCGCATGATGCACAATGCACGGCCATCCATGGACAGATTGGTCTCTTGTACAGTAGCTGTGCACCCTCATAATGCAACCTTTTATTGCTTGTTATAGAATGATGTGGGCATGTGTTTTGTACTCCCCACTTGGTCAGTAGCACCGGGGGGCTCGTTTTCTTGCTGTGCACACAGTACAGTTGATATAAAGCCAACATGCTGTATACTGTACTGTCCTGCCAAGTTGACCCTGTGGTGTGTCATACTGTACTCAATCCCCCAAGGGCTTCCCTGGAAATGAGGAGCTGGGCTGTTAGATTAACAATGAGGGCCTTGTGTCCGGCGCATGGCAGGTCAGTGTGGGGGCAGTGCTGGCCATGCTGATGGGTCATCAGGGAACTAATCTGGCAGGTGCTTCTTTTGTCTCGTGGACAGTGATTGCAGACAATGTTCCAGACCTTGTCACTCTCCTTGCTAACATATAGTTATCAGTTATCAGAGACTTGACACTTGGCGAGATAATTTAAGAGGACTGCACACACATCATTGTAAATCTTATTGAGAAGCACATCATATCATATGACCTCAAATCACTGCAACAGTAACAGATGGTTGGGTGTTTCTGAGACTGGTGAATTATATCATGGCTCTAGGTGGGTTTACTGAAACTGATAACATTAACACTGACTTCTTGTCTTTAATCTTTCAACCCCGTACACAAGAAAAGAACAAGTAGAAGTGCTAAGTTTGGATTACATTCCCACTCATCTACAAATGTTCATAACCAACTCCACTCTCCCAGCCCCAACATGCTATTTGATGAGTTTGCCCTCCAGCAGATATGACAGTGCCCAGTGGGGGGTTATGGAGCATGCTTGGTTCAAGACGGTGGCTGGCCAGTGCACCCTAATAGGGGGTCATCCTCCCCCAGCATGCTGACCTCATTTCCCCTCATTCCCCTTTACCATTCTGAACCCTCATTAGTCCTCTCCCCGAGATCCCAGGTCCCCACCCCATGCTTGAGCCCACAGCTGTACAAAAAGAAAAGTTTGGCTTTAGGGGAAAGGAGGGAGCAAGAAAATGAAGGAAACTGGGAAGTGCTTGGGGTGAGGGGGAGTGGGAGTTTGCAGCTTTTGTTTTGGACCTCATGAGTTAGAACTTTTGCATGTCGCGAAGACAGTTTGGGGTGACCACCCGTAGTCATTTTGTATGTATCTTTTAGTAAGACTTCAGTTAGTAACAAGGGGTCAGAGTCCTGTAAACAAAAGTGTGGTTGGATGAACATCTCTTGTAGGTAGATGCCTTCAAAACATCTTTTGTCCTCAAGGCTAGAAAGCTTGTCTGGAGGATTCTATGCACCATGAATGTTCTCCTGATAGAGACACTGCATTTGTTATGGTTCCTCACATTATGTTTAGGTCTTTCACATGCATTTAGCAGTCTTTTGTGTCTGCTAATGAAGTTTGTGCCCAGTATTTGCCTGACCATGTGGAAAACAAATAGACAGCCCAGAGATGTCCCCTGCCACCTTTTGTGTCCTAATGGCCATTACAGTCAGTAATAAATGGATGAAATACAAGTTATCTAGTCATCCTGTCTGACAGCCTTGTTTACTGTGGTGGCACCCTTTGAACCGTCCCTGAATGGCATAATTGCTGAAGTGCATCTTTGGTGAAGAGGCCATCAGCAGAACAATACAGAGACATTGTGCACGAGTGTCAGGAGCAGAGGGGGATGCACACTACACTGAAGTGCGGGTAAACAGACATAAAACAACTGCCAGACCAGCATCTCTCTTCCTTTGCAGTACCCCAGCCCCACCCTTGAGTAAAGATACAAGGACCCCTTTTATTCCTGAACAAATGTGGACTCCTCAGTACAGTTAACAGCAACAAAAGGAATCAAAGCTGGTGTGTATGAATGGCCGTGAGGTTCTGGCACGGTTGGCAGGCTGCTGAAGCGTGCGGCTGCAGCCAGAAACAGATGGGAGATGAGGAGATGGTGCCACAAACACCAGACTGGCCAAGCACCTCTTGTCAGTGGAGGGTGCTGAGGCTAAGGCCAGGTCGGGCCAAAGGAGGGGTATTGGAACAGGGTGGACACTAGCCAAGCACTTTTGGGAATACGTGTCATGACCACTTGATTGAAAAGAAGCTGGACCATGGCTTGGCTAGTTACTGTTGAGCAGATGCTTGGTACAGTCTGCAAAGTTAATGAGAGGCACACGCTGGTCTCACGTCATGTCGGCGAACTTTCAAACAAAAACATCGGAGAACTTTGAAGGTGTTCAATTAGTTGGAACTAAGGTCCTTCTGTCCACTGCATGGCACTCAAAATGTAGCCCTAATTGGACCTGATATTGTTGTACCCAGAACACTGATGGAGGTATTGGATGGGAGGTTCAGTTTTCTTCTGAACAACTTAACTGGCTTGATTAGCAGGGCCAGTCTTTGCTCTTCTCAGGTCTTGTTCACCTACACTAACACAAAGTTGCTGCATTGTGTGAGGAACTCCTAGATGTCAGGAACAATAGAAAACAGAGAGATACAACATTTATACTCAGTCGATTTTTCAAAGCTGGCTTCCTTGTAGTCTTCCCAGCTTCTTTCCTCATGACTGCTCACTAGAAGCAGAGATATTTGGACAATAGAGGGATCTTTGTAGGGAATCAGGGGAGAATTCAATCCGGCAGCTTCAGTTGACTGCCTCCTGAGGTTCAGAGGCTATGGACGCATCCGGTCGTGGAGGGAAGCATTCCTCGGGGATCAGGTTCCCAGGTGAGGAATGATTTCCACCCCAGCTCAACTGCTTGCCAAAGAAGACAATTGCAGGAATCCACAAGCTTATCATATTCTGATGCATCTCTAGAAGGTTGTTATACAAAAGTAAAGCCTATTTTGGAGCACCTTGCTGAAGAACTGTTGAAACGTGAGGAAAGTGGGAGCATGTTTTCCATGACAAAATGTTGATGTGCTATATTCTGGACTACTCCTTCAAATTGTTTCTTCACCCAAATACTCACTCAAAACCCAAATCACCAGACTGTTTCCCATTTTTGACATTATGAGATGAACTGAGTTACTGGAGATGACTGTTCATGGAACAGTTGGAAGTAAAAGATGAATAGAATGTCCTGCAACAAGATGGATTGAGGAATTGGAGAAATCATGAACCTTACGAATCCCAAACAGAAGACAGGATATTCTGGAGAAACATCAATGTGGTCGCTTGGGATCTGAATTGACTTGATGGTAATTAATAACAATAAAGTTCTAATAACAATAAGGCAAGGTGCATATATCCATATAGCTCCTATCACACACCATGGTCATTCAAATGTTTTACAAACTGAAGTACACATATAAATTAGTATGATTTAATGACTTTTGTAGTAGTGCTGATACATATTCTCAGATTTGTCCTTTTATTTGTTTATTTTCATTGTGTGCTGTGTAATGTTTCATGAGGGATATGTGGGTCGTTTGATGTCAATTACAATATGTGAGCAGTCCTCTCAAGGAGTGGCTTCCTTCTTTTGGACTGAACTGAATAGGGCCAAGGTGAAGCCAATTGTCATTTCTATATCCCTCCCCAGTGAATAAGACACTGTCTGGTACAAGAAGGAACTGAGAGAGACAGGCTTGCTTTCAAACGTTCATCCACAAAATACAAATGCCTTTCACACCACCTATCAAGTGCAGCACAGAATATACTCTGAGATTAAAGAACAGCCTCTGAATCACCAATTTTGCCTGTTTCATGGGGTGAATGTTCAGATGTCATTAGAGCTGATTTTTACTAATTGGATCATTTGCACATTTGAAATGCAATTACAGACAGATTTGTACAGTGTCCATCTCAGCCTGGATGCTGAAATTGCCTCACTCACAACATGGCAAACAAGACCACATCAGTCCAGAGTGATGGAGATCATAAAATCTAATCAAATCAACTTCGTCACAACTTCACAGGTGTGAAGGAGAGTGAAAATCTTAGGTGCGTAGCCCCCGCAGTACTTAATACAACAAAAGATTATAATAATTAGTGAAAATTATATACAGTATGCATAAATGAATATGTATGTATACAAACCGGATTCCCAAAAAAGTTGGGACACTAAACAAATTGTGAATAAAAACTGAATGCAATGATGTGGAGGTGCCAACATCTAATATTTTAT
>BRDA01090251.1:0-23180 GCA_036984385.1 Crenuchus spilurus
GTCAGGTGGTTGCTCAGGTGTTTCCATGTTGTTGCTTTGGTACCTCATGTGATTGGGTACTGCAGTGTATTTTTTAACTACTGATCAGCTATGACCTTCATTAATACTGACCTCTCGCTGTCAATCACAGCACTGGCTACCTCCTTCCTGCCGTTGTGGACAGCTTCATGCAGAAATGACGCATCCCCCTTATTCAGAATGATCTGAGCCCCCCTGCAGAGCAGCAACCGCACAGCAGCTACATGACCCACCCGGGCGGCCAAGTGCAGTGCCGTGTTCTACAGGAAAACATCAGCATCATCTACACACAGGTATGATAATACACTCCCTAGACTCCCTAACCACTTCATTTGTTACACATACGTTCTACCTTTTCCACACACAGAACAAGACATTCACTGCACTGTAGTGCCACTGGCTGCGGGAGCCACTACCACCTTAAACCACCTTAAATTAATAAAGTTATGTTGACATGAAGCACTTGACATCTACTTGAGTCGTTTAATGATATGTGCTCCATTAAAGGATTTATTTTAGGAAATACAATACCAGTCAAAAGTTTGGACACTTTCCCCTCATTCAGTGCTTTTATTTTTTATCTTTAAGGAATCATGTAGTAAACTTCAAAGTGATAAACAATCCAAAACATGTTTTAGATTCTTCAAAGTAGACACACAACTGATGTCTCAAACACATTAAGAGGCAAGAAATGCAAGTCATGAACTCTTGACGAGACACAGCTGTTAACTGAAAGCCATTCCAGGTGACTACCTCATAAAGCTGACTGAGAAAATGCCAAGAAAGCTGCATCTAAGCAAGAGGTGCCTACTGTGAAGAATGTCAAATATAAACATATTCTGGTTTGGTCTGGTACTGAACATTTTTATGGTGATAGAAGAGAAGACTGAAGCTTACTCCGTCTGCATCCGCTCTGTCCAGAAGTTTGATGTTGGATATGAGCAGCGTCTCCATGGTCTGAGTGAAACCTTCAGCTGCAGCGTGGTGCAAACACGACCATCCTTTATAATCGCTGCATACACAACATAGAACACTAGCTAGCACTTTAGGAGTCAGAAACCACATAAGCAAGTCTACTGGAGAGTCTAAGGTTAGAGAAGTGAGCTTGGGATTGAAAGGTTGTGGGTTTGATCACCTGAACCAGTAGGAACCAGCTTTAGCAAGGCACCTAATGCCCAACTGCTCCCCGGGCGGTAGTGGTGGTGGTGTATTAGTGTGTGTTCTGATCAGAAAGTGGCCAGCGAGTGCTGGTGATACAAACAGTTTCATGGCTTCCCAAGACTGTCCCAGAAAAAGTACTGCACCTGTGAAATAGAGCTCCTTTGCGGAGGAGCAGTTCCACCACTTTGACGTGTCCACCATGAGAAGCAAGATGCAGTGGGGTCATTCCCCTCTTGTCTCCTTCATTCAGCAGCCTCGTGTCCGTCATGGTTTCCAGCAGCCGATGGCACGTGTTGATCCTGCCGTACCTGAATAATAAACCAAAAGATCTAACAACAAGGCATCCTGGACAGCTGCCCAAAACGCACACAATGGCTGAGGACACCTAAAGGGCACAATTAGCTCATATTTTATTCACTGTTTTCCCTTTTAAAGGGCTCAGATCCAATTACGGTGTTTGTTTACGTTTGTTTAAAAGTCATAATTCATGCTTATGTTACCACTTTAACCTCTCTTCATTCTTTAGAATGAAACAGGCTGTTATTTGTTACTGTACCTTTAAGATTGGTTTATGTAAATGATCTCTGTTCTGATGAAGAAAAAAATAATAGGAACGCTCGTAACACTCAACATGGTGCCTGGTTCATGCTAAGTCCCGACCTTCAACGAAAAAAGCCAATCAGCTTGATGGTTAATATCACAGATTTGACAGATTTCAGACCTCTGATCTGTTTTTGAATGTTTCTGTAGCTTTTAGGTTTGTGTATACACGTCTCTCCACATTCGGAAACAGAGGAGGTTTTGTATGGTTCAAATATCTGCCTGGAGGTTGTCACAAAGGTTCGTGATGCGTTGGTCGTTCATTCTGGCTTAAACTGCTTTTGTACATTTCTTTAGACATTGTACCACCTGGCCGTGCCTAATTACCAAACACACGTACAGACGCGCATTCAAATGTTAATGTAAATGACATTTTTGTTTTTAAAATCTGACTAGCTGACGTGAGCTAGGCAGAACAAACGCCGAACATGTTAACAACTTACAGTGGCAGATGAACAGCGGGGACGGCCAATCACACGTTAGCAAGAAACGGCAGAGCCAATCGATGAGCTTGTGGGCAGTCTAAAGGGAAACAGGCTTCAGCTTGAGCGGCCACTTTCCGCTTGGTCCTAGTGCTCGACCCCTCTCCATTTACTATGGCAACCACTGTTGCCAACTTAGCAATTTTGTCGCTATATTTAACGAGTTTTCAGACCCTCTCTAGTGACTTTTTTTTCTCTTCAAAAAAGCAACTAGCAACAAATCTAGTGACTTTTCCAGAAGTTATTACAGACCTTTGGAGACAAAAAGTATCAATCGCTGGCAGTTACTGTCCCCATTGAGTAGTGGAGTGGCTGCTAACGTGAGCCCTTCCCTCGTCCCTAAGTATTGACAGGCGGTTAGTCTCACAGTAGCCTCCCGCAGCCTCCCTGCTGCAGTCAGAGCAGAGAGGAGACCAACTCTAATGTGCTAATGTATCAGGTGTGCACACAGCCGCCCTGGCTTACAGATCAGGATGTAAATGTATTTCTTCACTGTCACATTAAAATCACAGCCTCAGTCAGTTATTCACCTCGTCCACTGTGTGCGCCGCTCTAGCTAGCTCACCATGTCGCAGTCTGAACTGTACATGCAGAAATACACAACGGAGTGGAATCAAACCCTGAATTCAAGGGCTGGTTGAAGCAGTGTGTTTAGTTAGGATTTGAGATACTTGTGCACTCACTCTGCTGCAAAGTGCAGAGCCGATTTCTTCTGCTTGGACTTCTGGTCCAAAGAAACCTCCAGTCCAAGCATGTTCTTCACCGAGTCAGGTATTCCCAGTCTGCAGGCGTAATGAAGAGGAGTGCAGCCTTCAGAGTCTTCATCATTAAGCAGCTCTCTCACACACTCATGCTGTGGAAAAGTCACAACACAAATGTCATCAGATGATACAGTCCTGAAGGCCTCAGTATCAGAGTTGGGGGCGCAGTTCCTTAGCTGACCACTAGGTGGTAGTAAAACCGCATTACTGTGGAAATCCTATTGTTTGCACTGCAAAATCTGGTGTAAACGTAATATTTTTCTTTTTTTTGAGGATGTTGTAAGCTTGCAATATGATTTTCTAACTTATAATTCGACATCTGAGTTTATTGCACTTAATAAAATTACATTAAAGTGAAACATAAGTTAAAAAGGCTGTAATGTGTATATAGGTTATAGTTTGTACACCTTAAATCTAGCTTAAATGTCTAATATTTCTCAGGATGTAGTATAAAATATGTCATTTTTCAGTCCTTCTGTTGTCTAAATTACCTTACTGTATTGGCATCTTCAAGATAAATGCTTAAAAATCTAAAAAAAATAACCCATTATATATTAAATTGCCTTATAATAAGCTTATACCATTCTCAAAATGACAAATATTATATACTATCTATTATAAATATAATATCTAGACTAGAATTTAGATGGTTTCGTCCTTTTTGGCAGAATGCAGTAACAGTAGAAGAACGTACTGATTCTTGTGTGGATTACTGAAATTTACAGGTATATTTTTCATCAAATTTGAACGCATGTAATAAAGCTGAATACTGGTACGTTGGCTGAGAGGCTGAGAAGACCCAACATGCTGCAGATTCACAAATGCGCTGCAAATACACTTTCATCAAAATGACAAAACGGGCACTACATTTAACAAACACGCTGCAGAACAGTCCACAACACAGAAGTTGGGTCTTCTCAGCCACCGTATACTGGACAACTAAAAGCACCTGCAGAATTTCTGAAGGCAGGTTCTTCAGACCTCTGGGCTGCAGGATGGCCAGATGCAGGAAGTTACAGCCAGCTTTGTCCTTCAGCTTCAGATCAGCACCTACAACCAAACCAGACCTGATCTGATTGGTTTCACATTCTCAGTGAGTCCACAGAGAAGAAATCCACAAATTTGAGAGAATTTCTGCATAAATAACTCATTAAGACATACGTACAGTCACTCAGAGTGGTTTTTCTGACTCATTAAATGTCTCTAAAACAGTGTTTGTGATAGGAACCAGACGTCTTTTAGAGTTAAAAGCCTCTAAAAACTACCTCACACATACTATTGAGATATGCTTTTGGATAAAGTTTTGGACTATTTTAAAATCCGTTCATGGTGGAGGGGTACATGCAGGCCGTTGGATGGCAAAATAGTCCCCTAAGAGGGTGCGGACTAACACAGGCCTTCTCCGATGCATGTGAAGTCAAGCTCCGCCTCTTTTCCAACTGCTGTTGATACATCACCGACAGGCAGCCAACAAGCTCGGAGGAAAGCGCAGGATCCCCGGTTCTGATGGATCGACTGGCAGATTCCTGAGCCAGTCGACATCACTTTAGTAGTGCTGGGAAGAGAGTGCCATCTTACCTGCCCAGACAGAGCACGACCAATTTTGCTCTCTCGGGCCCCCTGCAGCCGATGGCAAGCAGCATGATCGGGATATGAACTCATGATTCTTAGATCATAGTGACAGCGCCTTAGTCTGCTGAGCCACTTGCCCCGCCCCCCCCCAGTGATGGTAAAGTTGCTGTATTTGTATTGCGACGTCTGTTTCTATCACTACCATTGTTTTCATCTCTGTGATTAAATTATGCAGGTGGAGCTTAACGTCAGAGCCTTCTCAGGTGTTACCATGTGACAGAAGCAGGTTAACGGTTTTCCAGGCTCCGCAGCTGGTGGCCAGTAGCAGAGGCGAATGGCCTTTACAGTCAATGAAGTCAATGTTTGCACCCTAAAACAAAGTTAAAGGAGTGTGGTGATTATTACTATCATCATTAACCCTTTAACATTCTGCTCAACCGTTTGGTAGAGCACATTTAATCAATATCGTATTAAGGAAGGTGTTTAAATTGTGATTGTGCCATCTCTACCAATCGGTAGAGGTATGTTAGGCTAAAAACATCCACTAGAGGTCACTAGAAATGAAACATTTCATTGTCTGTATGCAACGTAGCAGCTTTGTAGCCATACCACAAAGAATAAACTGGAAACAGATGAGTGTAGTGTTCAAAATGTAACAAAATTTGCATCTTATTGTGCAGTTTTTGTAGTTTATTTTGTGATTTTACCTTAAAGTGCATCTCATTTTATGTTTAAAGTGTTCATTAAAAAAAAAAAAAAAAATATATATATATATATATATATATATATGTATTAAATACATGATGATATCTCTCTGTGTACTGTAAGATAATAAAGACTCGTACCTGTGAGATGAGATACTCAGCCAGTTCATAATGGTCAAAAATAGCAGCTCTGTGAAGAGAGAGTGAGCCTGAGATTAAAAAGTGATCAATACTGTAACTCCTTGATCTGAAGGTTTAAAGGGCTGATGCAGTATTAATACTTATGAAGTGGTGTTTGGCAGGCTCCATCAGTGATGTTAATGATGTCACACACTTGGTCGTAGGCCAGGAGCATGACCTTCACTGCTTCGGTGGCACCCTGAGTGCACGCTAGATGGAGCGCAGTGGACTTGTCGCTCTGTAGAACAGGACAAAAACAGCACTTTTATCAGTACAAACACAACACTGATCACAATTATAGCTCATCCAGTCAGAGATGAGACTAAAAAAACAATAGAACTCAATAGTCACCTAAATAACCCAGTCATTGCTTTAAAAATACATCAACACAACTTATAAAAATGGGGAGGATCATTTTGCTCAATTAAAATTTTTTTAAATATTTTTATTTTAGAAATAACGAGCCTCTGTCAGAAATAGTGGGGATAGTTTTAATTAATTCTAGAAATATTTGGAATGTTTTTGCTTATTTAAAAAATAAAATAATAATAATACATTTTATTAATTCAAAAATTATTTATTTAATCAATCAATCAATTGATTAATTAACTAATTAACATAATTTTGTTTATTTTAAAGAACAGAAATGCTAATATTGCTACCAAACCCTAGAACTCAATAGTCACCAAAAACAAGCTTCTCTTATAAAAATCATAAAGATAATTTTACATACTTGAATAAAAAATTATTGAAGTCTTTAGAAGAAAAAATGACTTAAATCAAGCTATTCTGACTAAATTTAATAGTATTTGACTTGCGTGCCCTCCAAAACAAAAATTCTGACAAAAAATCAGTTATTTTGTACTTCTTCTCACTTGGCGCTTTTCCACCAACACGGAACTGGCACCGTTCTGGTTCAAGAACCTAATTTTGAACCGTTCGGCGCGTTTCCACCAACAAAAATTCCGCCCCGAACCAGGAACGTTCGTTCGCAGCGGGAACCAAACGTGCCTGCGCACTGAGGCGACTCGTAGTGTACAGTGGTCCACTGAAGAAACTCAGTTTTTGTTATCTGTTTGGTGTTCTCCGGAGTTTCAGGAGAAACTTGAGGGGAGTATTAGAAAGGAGAAACTCTACAGCGAGCTGGTGGAGGGTTTAGCTCGGCCAGGTTTTGTTCGTTCAAGAGAGCGAGTGATAGATAAGCTAAATAAGCTAAAAAAGGACTACAGAGATTCTAAAAAGGAGCTATCGCGCAGTGGAGCTGGACGAGGGAATGTACCGGCTCTAGATTTGACTTGTGAAGTGAAACAAACATTTGTACCAAGAGCACAAAAAAGTAGTCGATGCGCTCCGTCATCTTTGTTTATAATTCCGCTTTGTTGATGACGTACACCGTGACGTATCCTCGGTTCAACTAGTGGAAACGCGGGCTGGTTCACTAAAAAGCACCGAGGTTCTCATAAGCCCGAACGGCACCAGTTCAAGAACCAGAGTTATTTTGGTGGAAAAGCGCTAACTGTCCACTTTGTGTCCCTACAACTGCAAACTGAAGCCCCTCTCTTGCTGCACAGTTTATGGAGTCGCCTCTACATCAGGCAGTCACTCATTTGAGGGTTCATGTGTCTACTCCAGCGTGGAACAGTTTACTCTTATTGTTGTTTGAATACCTGCTGTTGGTCGATTTTTGCTCCATGAGCGATGCAGAGCTTGATGACTTCAAGGTTCCCTCCTTGCACGGCCAAGTGTAGAGGACTACTAATGCACTTGTCCACGTAGTTCATGTGGGCTTCAATGCACGTACCCATCTCCTCTCCTGTGTGTAGAATAAAAGACACTAAAATCAGGGCAGGGCATTACAAGCCAAGGGTGCCAATCCATCGCTGGGTGCACACAAACACCCAGAGTACCCAATTCACCTGATGTCCTTCTTTTTGGACTGTGGGAGGGAACCCGAGTCCCCGGAGGAAACCCAAGCAGACACGGGGAGAACATGGAAACTCCACCCAGATGGGGACTTGAACCCAAGACCTCAGTGCTGAGAGGCAAGCGTGCCAACCACCACGGTGCCATCCCAAACTACAAAGTGCACCTATATGGTCAACAGAGCTAAAATGGACAATGAGTGGATACAAGGTATGTGTTCCTAATGAAGCGGCCATCAATTCATCCAGTGTTTCTTCTCCATCAAAGTGTATGTGCTTCAGTAAGGGCTTCTACTCTTCTGAAGACTATACTAGATGTTGGAACATTGCTGTGAGGATTTGGTTGCATTCAGCCACTGTTAAGGTCAGGGTGGATGCTTTAACTCATCCCAAAGATTTGATGAAGCTCCATGACTCCAGAAAACATGGTTCCACTGCTCCTCAGCCCAATGCCGGGAGGCTTTAAACCCCTCTAGCGGACGTTGGCATTGGGCATGTCCTGTTCTAATGGCCACTTTCTCTAAGGAGCAGTAGATGTTCACGGGTTAGCAAGGACCATCATCTAAAAGTGACCAAATACATACAGAAATCTGACCTTTTTGAAGAACAACCTCCATAGATTTCTTAGCTCCTGCGAAGGCCGCTGCGTGAATTGGGAAGTGACCCAGCTTGTTCTGCTGGCACAGTCTTCCTCCGTTCCTGTGCTGGAGAGCAGGTGACAGATTCAGTACTCCAGATTACTCCAGACCTTGCACAACAGCATCCTCTAGCCTCTTGATTCAGATCAGACAGTGGGTGGAGCTACAAGTGAGGCGTGTCTCATAAACTAGATAGTGGGTGGAGCTACAAGTGAGGCGTGTCTCAAACTAGATAGTGGGTGGAGCTACAAGAGAGGAGATTCTGATAAAGGGACAGTGGGTGGAGGTACAAGTGAGGAGTGTCTCAATCTAGATAGTGGGTGGAGCTACAAGTGAGGAGTGTCTGATAAAGTAGCCAGTGGGTGGAGCTACAAGACATGAGTTTGTGGTAGACAGTGGGTGGAGCTACAAGAGAGGAGTTTCTGATAGACAGTGGGTGGAGCTACAAGAGAGGAGTTTCTGATAAAGTAGCCAGTGGGTGGAGCTACAAGACATGAGTTGCTGATAGACAGTGGGTGGAGCTACAAGCGAGGAGTTTCTGATAAAGTGGACAGTGGGTGGAGCTACATGCGATGAGTGTCTACTTTATAAGAAAGTGGGTGGAGTTACAAGCAAGGAGTTTCTAATAAAGTAGTCAGTGGGTGGAGCTACAAGAAAGGAGTTTCTAATAAAGTAGCCAGTGGGTGGAGCTACAAGAGATGAGTTTCGGATAGACAGTGGGTGGAGCTACAAGAAAGGAGTTTCTAATAAAGTAGCCAGTGGGTGGAGCTACAAGAGAGGAGTTTCTGATAAACTGGCCAGTTTGTGTAGACTGATGAGGGCTGATTATTTGCATGTTTCAGTGTAATTCTGTAGGACTGTAGACGTCAGTATACTCTGTTTATTTGATTGTGTATTGATGAATCCACAGACTTGCTTACCAGTATGCACAGTGCCTCGTGGTTGTCTACTGAAGCGGCCAGAATTAAAGGAGTGTTCCCCAGGTCCCCCTCCAGGTTCACATCAGTCTGACTGTGAGAGAGCAGTTGCTGCCCAAAACAAATGTACAGCACAGGTTTTTGTTGTAATATTGCAGGGTCTTATACGTGTACATGTCCAGCACAGTTTGTTTATTATTATTATTATTATTATTATTGGAACATGGCCTCTGTTTCAGTAGATAAACTAACTGACCTCCACCAGGCCGTTGTGTCTGAGGCTGACGGCGAGGTGCAGAGGGGACAGGAGGCACTTGTTGAGGATGTTAGGGTCAGCGCCCAGGCTCAGGAGGGCTGAACAGCTTCCCCGCTGGTCCTTCTGGACTGCCCAGTGCAGCGGAGTGTTCCCTTCTTCATCCACCACATTCAGCTCTACATATAAAAGTGATGTATTGAATAATAAAAGATAGTTTATATTACACTAGATCATTCACTACTTTTAATACTGTGTTGGTAAGAATGTGCCAATACAACATGTATCACAGGAGTTACGATATAAAATATTGTGATATTTTGCGATACTGTAAGCAATACTGTGAAATAAAATGTTCAGAAAATTGTCAGCGCTACTTGTTTCTGTTGCAGTGGAAGAGTGTAATGGCTGAAGATTATGACATCGCTATTTAGTGGTTGGGTTTAAACAAGAGAAACGAAACCACCAATCTTTAGAGGTAACCAATTCCTTAAAAATCAATACTGTGCCACTGTGCAGGCAGAATCAATATCACAAAACATTATATTGTGTTACTCAAGTTTTTCAGTCTTTTCACACCTCCAACTTTTAACACGGTCAGTTCTTTATTGTATGTTTCCCACATTCTTCAAAATAAAGGCATCAAAAATAGTTATTATAAGAATTGCCAGTTAGGAATCTTTATTTTGTAAATTTGATTAGAAAAAGCAAAAGCAAAGAACATTATCAAACAGTCATATGCAAAATTAGTGCATCACATCAGGGAAAAACACAATATAAAGTTTATATTTGAGGTTGAAATGCAGTAAATAAAGAGTAATTGGCCATGATAAAAAGTTTTGGTCTAAAAAAAGTCTAAAAAGGCTGAAATAACTTTCAACTTTGCAATGAAGTCATGCTTAAAATAAAGTATGTAGTTGCTTATTTGATTAACATCTGGACTGTTTAAACTTAAAACTTAAACATCCAATTAAGCTGTTTTAATATTAATATTTTATGTTTACTCCAATAAATTAGTGGTTGTTAACCTGTGGGCCGTGAATCTCTAGTGGGCTGGTACTGTGACTGGGTCATTGTTTGGTATGGAGTATTGTTTGTTATGGAATGTTTGGTATGGAATAATTTTTGGTATGGAGTACCTTTGGTACAGAATATTGTTTGGTATGGAATATTGTTTGTTATGGAGTACCTTTGGTACAGAATATTCTTTGGTATGGAATATTGTTTGTTATGGAGTACCTTTGGTACAGAATATTGTTTGTTATGGAGTACCTTTGGTACAGAATATTGTTTGTTATGGAGTACCTTTGGTATGGAATGTTGTTTGGTATGGAGTACCTTTGGTATGGAATGTTGTTTGGTATGGAGTACCTTTGGTATGGAATGTTGTTTGGTATGGAATGTTGTTTGGTATGGAGTACCTTTGGTATGTAATGATGTTTGGCATGGAGTACTTTTGTTACAGAATATTGTTTGGTATGGAATGTTGTTTAGTATGGAGTATCATTTGGTATGCAGTCTTTTGTTGTGGAGTATCATTAGGTGTGGAGTGTTGTTTAGTATAGAGTATTGTTTGGCATGGAGTATTGTAATACTACAATTGTTATCAAAACAACACACATAGAAAATTGATCAAAGAAGATGTTTGGCTTCTATTGTTCTCACTGATGTGGTTCCAAAGCACATCCTATTTTTCAGATGAATAAGGATCTGCTTGGAAGAATATATATCCTGATGATAGGACTCTGATTCTTTGCCAGAGATGATTGCCAGAGAAGCAATTTAAATCCAATCAGCTAGATGAATAACTCAGACTTGCCCACAACTATCCATTCAACAATTCATTTCCAAAAGGAATTAAATAAGAGCATTTACTTTACCAGATTTAATACTAAAACATCATAGGTGTAGTTTAAGCTGGGGAGACCAGGGATGATGTCCCAATCACTTTCTGCAGTGTCAGATTTTGTCCCACCACTTTGTGAAATTTTCATGCCAGTTAAATTAATCAAAGCTGATATACTCTTACCTTGCTGTCCGGCAACCTGTACAATGAGTTTAATGGCGCGGAGGTGACCCCTGGATGCAGCATAATGAAGTGGGCTGGCACCTGTGTCATCCCGAACACCCAGCTGCTTTGGATGTTTCTCCAGAGATACAGTGTCCCCCTCCAGAGCCCACTAAAATGGTCAGAAATACATTGCATGCAATGAAGTAATTCACTTTAGCTTGTACTGAAGTATATCAGTGAATAATGTACTGTAACTTGTACTGAAGTATGTCAGTGAGTAATGTAACGTACTGAAGTATATCAGTGAGTACAGTAATGTACAGTAACTTGTAGTGAAGTATATCAGTGAGTAAAGTAATGTAATGCAACTTGTACTGAAGTATTTCAGTGAGTAATGTAATGTAGCTTGTACTGAAGTATATCAGTGAGTAAAGTAATGTAATGTAGCTTGTACTGAAGTATATCAGTAAGTAATGTAATGTAACTTGTAGTGAAGTATATCAGTGAGTAAAGTAATGTAACTTGTACTGAAGTATGAGTAATGTAATGTAACTTGTACTGAAGTATATAAGTGAGTAATGTAATGTAGCTTGTACTGAAGTATATCAGTAAGTAATGTAATGTAACTTGTACTGAAGTATCCGGTTGTTTTTGGAGACTTACACTGTTAAAATGGCAGTTCCTCAGAGGTTTTTTAAAATATATATATATATATATTGTTATATATACAACCACTCAGAGAACTCAGAGAACCATGTTAGAACAAACAAAAATTACTTTGGTAAAAATGAGGAAAAAATACAAACCTCAAAAACGTGTGTAGAGCCCTGGCTATTTTCAAATATCAGGTTGGAGAGTGTCATGGTGCCTCACCTGCAAATAAATCATCACTATTAATAAACTTAAATCACTTAACTATTAATAATAAATCAATTTAAATTCATATGAGTGATAGTAATAAGTCTACAGGTAAAAATGTAGCCTGACAACTATCTACAGTGTGAAAATATATAATTTTAAAGTTTAATGAAACTTTTAAGGCAGTAAGATTACTTTTTTTAATTAAAGTACATAATCGTTGATCGACAAATATTTTCCCATTAATAGGTATGTTATGAGAATTTTCAACTTATTTATTTACATTTCTATACTTACAGAACTAGCAGACAATTTGACATAATGTAAACATTATTTCTTAATGCAAGCAAAGATATCTCCTACCTACTGTTTCACAGATAGAAAATGTAATTAAGAAAATAAAAATAAAAGACAAAAATGTAACATAAAAAAGAGAAAATAATACAATTAAAAAGTTAAAATTAAGTAAAAATGTGAATATTCCTAAATAAGGAGAAATATCACCTATAACCTGTAATTTTTTACCTGCTTTATAAATATATAATTTTATAAAAATATAATTTTACTCACTTTCACACTACTATTGTACGTTCAGTTCTCTAATCACATGACATTGAGCTTTAAGCTAGTAGAAAAAAATCAATATATTTAATTTCATAGCTAAAAATTATAATTAGCAACAATTCCCAAAGTTAAAAATTATCCGTATGTAGAAGTTCTAACTGCCTGTAGAGTTTTAGAAGATTCTGTAAATTGGATTTCTTCTTACCTGAGTATATGTTCAGTTGTGTAGCGCTAGACTGAGTGGCTGATTGTTCGTGAATAGGGTTTATATAGAGTAGCCTGAATATCAGATTACTTTGTGTGCACTCTCTGAGTCTAATGGGAGTTACAGTCGAGCTTGGTAGAAAAAAAATTATCAACAATTGAAACAATGACCACTGAAGGTCTAGAATCATCAAGTTGCAGCAGCTGACTCCTTTATTAGATTTTATGCACAAAATAATACAATTGTGAAATCTTGTGATTCGGCTTAATTTCATTGTATTTGCTTTATGCGTATTTTTCTTGCAGCTAACTGAATAAATGAGGCATTACTTCTGAGAAGTGTGAAATCAGTCATGGTACGTTTTTCTCATCAAAGCTGCTTTCTGTCATCACTGCAGCTCATTAGGGTGGTGAATAGAACTTCCTGTAGTGTTCCTGTAACCCAGAGGAAATCTTTTATTGCTTTTTGTTTCTAGTTTGCTTCTCTTGCCCTGGTTTCAGCATCTGACCACATTAAAAGCCCAAAGAAAGGTCAACTGGTGACAGGGTCACGGGTACCCAAAGATCATTGATGTACAAAGTAAAGACTAACTTGGTTGGTCCCACAGATCTACTTTAGCACAAATTTGATTGGCTCTGAACTCACAATGCCTCATTTTGCTGTGTGTGGAACTGCAGACCAGTTAGGGTGGCAGTGTTGACCCCTGTTGACCAACAATGTCCTCCTACAATGGACAATAAGAGTCATGGCATAATGGATGGTGGTGTCCTGGTCTAATGGCTGAGTGTGTGTGAGTCTTTTACCTGGAGATGAGATGATAACAGCATGCACTATGGGAAGAAAGAGTGACATTCTGGACAATGTTCTGCTGGGAAACCTTGGGTCCTGACATTCATGTAGATGTTACTTTGACGGCATCTGCCTAAACACTGTTGAAGGCCAAGTTCACCCCAATGTTATTCTGTCATGGCAATGGCCTCTTTGCTGAAACTTCAGAGGACCCGGAGTCTGACCAAGCATCTGTGGAACACCACTTTATTAGTGGGACACTGTAAGGAAAAACGAAGAAGTGAGTCCAGAAATGTGAAGAAAGCTTTTAGATGGTTCTAAAAGGACTCAGAAACCCGTGGAACATGAAATTGTAACAATTATCCTCAGGAAATCATCAGATTTCAAAAGTGGAGAACAAATCCCAAATGATAAATGGATGCTGTGTGCTCTGAACCAAAAATTAAAGGACCATCCTAGGATGTCAAAGACGATGCAAAACCACATTCTGCACATATTACAAAGGCATGACTGTAGAAGAAGAAAGAGCAAGTACTGGACTGGCCTGTCTGCAGTCCTGATCTGTCCCCAAAATTTAGAAACTAAGCCCTGTACTGTTGTACACCTTAAGACGTGTTTGCAGGAAGACTGGGTCAAAATAACTGGTATCCTCTGTGCCAAAATGTCTTTTATGTGTTGTGAGAAGGAATGAACACATTGTAAATGCTTTGCTGTCGCAACTTTTTTTTGGAATGTGTCGGAGATCTGAAATGCAGGAGTGGATGTATATGAACAAATGAAATGAAGTTGGCCAGACAAAACATGACATCCTGAATTCATACAGTCTTCATACAGTCAAATAAAAAAACTAAGTATGTGTTTTGTGTTATATGTATTTTTTTATACTGTCCCAACTTTTCCAGATTTGGTGTTTATATTCTTTACAAGTGACATATTTCAAGTTTTTTTGTTTTTGTTTTAATGTTGATACTGTCTGAATAGTAATTTACTCAAAATCAAAATGAAATACTCTGATAATTTGAGTTTAAGTATTATTGATGTTTTTGGTCATAGTGGACAGCTGTTAATAAGCCATTATCTTCTGTATTCCACATCACCTTTAGTGGGAGTAACTTTAAAAAACCTGTAGTCCATCTGGTGTCCAGTTAATGCAAGTGCATCAAAATACAAAACACATGGTAAACAAAAACGGCTGACCTGGAACCAACTGTCTACTATTCTACAGAAAATTATTCCTGAAGGAATACAAAAAAGAATATCAAATGTAATTGTTGTGTTACTCAAGTATTAATTGTCTGTAAGCAGTAAATTATGATTAAATTCTAGAGATTTTTCCTTCCTAATGTAGTAGTAGTAACCAATTAACCCATCCCATCCACTAGGGGGCTCTCCCCATCACTTTGCACTGTCTTTAGGAGGGTGAAGACAAGCACAAGCCTCCTCCGCTGTTTGTGATGCAGCCACCGCCTCTTTTCGAACTACCACTGATACACCGTCACTGGGGAGCCAACGCGCTCGCAGGATTCCCAGCTCCGAATGGACCAATCAGCAGACATTATAGTGTGAAAGTGATTGAGAGAGGGAGAGCACCATCTACCTGCCCAGAGAGAGCACTGCCAATTTTTGCTCTCTCAGGCCCCGGCTGTCGTTGACCGGCAGGGGCGTACCAGCCAATGATCTATATTACTGGACAGGACGCTGCCTATTCGCTAGCATTGAGGCCGGCGCGACGACATGGAGCCGCCATGTTGTGTGGAAGTGAAGCTTGTAAACAATGGCACATGACCAGCACTGCTGCCTTCTCAAAGCTCTAACTTTGCTAATAATTGTCCGATTTTCAAAATTTAAAGTTCTTTACAAAGAGGATAAAAAGCTCTTTAACATTAATCAAAGTATTAAAATGGTTGATGACATGTTAGGCTACTATCGGCTCTCGTATCTACCGTAGCTGACATTTTCTCTAGACCTTTCTGCTTACATGACTTCTAATGGCTGTAAAATCGTTAATAATGATCCAATTTTCAAAATGTAAGTTATTTACAAAGAAGACAAAGAATTAAATTGTGTAATGCTGCTATCGCATGGCCATTTACATAAATATAGTCATGTTTTCTTGCCTTGCTGATACTAGCTAGTGACCGATGGCTCTACACAAATTATCACTTTTTTCAACCTGTCGACTGTCTTAATCCAAAGTAAAGAACACGGAGACCTCATACATATTAAAGTAAATGTAGAAATATTCAATGCTATCATCTGAGTTCATTTAATGTTACAGTACTGAAATACTTGTAATAATAAATTTTCATGGAAATCCTGTATTTTGTTGCTAGTGTTATTGTTCCAACTAAGGCACCAGTTTTTTTTAATGTTTAAGTTCATTTATTAACATTCATACAATTCTACATGTTTTCACACCTTTAAGTTATACCTGACTACTTGTATTCAAGCCAATTAATGTCTTTGTGAAGAGAAATATTCCATATAAGAAACAGCAAGACTTCCATCTGTAGAATAAGACATTATAGACATTATTTTTGACCTAAAGGTTGTATACAAGACTTTATAAGACTTTGCAAGCATTCACAGGAACCCTGTAGTAGGTACTGATCTATACATAATACAGCATCAACACATGTATGTGGGCATGTCTTTACTGTCCTTGAAAGAGAACTAATTTGTTCAACTTTTGTCTGATCTTTTAACCTAATAAATCATTTTAAAATGAATACATACTTGTGGAATGTGATCCCCTGGTCTCTGCTGACAAAATTCCAATAAGTAAAGCGATAAAACACAAAACATTGCAGCCCTTTCGTTGTTTGTAAACGCGGTCTTCCTTCCGATCTTGCCCTGCTTCCACATAACATGGAGGCTCCATGCCGGCGCGTTCAAAAGTCACGTGTGTCCTATCCAGTAATATAGATCATTGGTAGCAGCAAATTCGGGGCCTTGTACACTCTCAATGACAGTGGGACCCTATAAATGCCAGTAAACGAGGCACATGAGCAAAAAAAGGGGGGTATTTATTTAAATAAAAAAGCATAAATAAGGTTTTAAGCTACAAACAGATCAGATTATGTTGATGTAGCTATTTATGTTGATATATGCAGCAGAAATATTGCTGGTGGATCATTTATTAAGTCTCAGCACAGAGTTTCACTTTTAGCTCTGCTGTGTTAGTAGACAATAGGCTTTAGCACACACACTGAACCAAAAGACTAACTTACTTTAAACTTAAGGTAAACAACCCGCATTTAGGCAGCAATTCTACCAGTCAGCAGCTAGCCAGCTAGCTAGCTAGCTAGCTTGCTCACTTTCGCTAGCTCTGTCGCGCTCTCTCTCTGTTTGTTTCTGAAACTGGTTAAAGCTGATAACTAACGTTAGCGGCTCATAATTGTCTTTATACTTACAGACACAAGCAGCCTGGTTGGCAACTAACTAAACTAACGACTTCACATGAGCCTCCAAAAATCAGCAGCAGCTGTCTGGAGTGGACTACTTTAACTTTAATTGGACTTTGCATAATAAGAAAACTCGGTTCACCTTTGGGAAAGAAAGTCGTCAACAGCTGTCTCCCCTCATTATGCGTTCTTTCTTTTCCTCCCTTTCTTTCTTCTTTTGAAATCCTGATTTCTGCTTTTTGGGCATGTTGCTTAGCACCCAGGTCATTATATCTAGGCTCACTGACGTTACACTTGTCGCTAGTCGCTGTTGGGCGGACTAAACCATTTTGGGCCTCCAAGAGGGGGGCCCCAGAATGTCCAATATGTTGAGAGGACTGTGACTAAAGTTAATTCCCTCAGTTGATATTATCAATATATATGAAATAAGAATTAATAAATCATTAATTTGAGAGCCCAATTCATTCAAAATAAAAACATAAAAAAAAATTAATTCAGGATTTTTATGGGCCCCTAGTCAGGTCCACTTTCCTCCCCCACTACCACGCCCATGATGACCGGGATTTGAACTTGCGATCCTGTGGTCATAGTGTCAGCGTCTTATTTGATTTCACTGTAAATGAGTGTATAACTGAACAACACAACAGTTATAATCAGCTTGAAAGGAGATTTCATGCTTAAACTTTTTAACAAGTATTAAAGTTTGCGTGATGCAACATCCCAGTACATCATCCTGCATGACATAACTTCCTTGTTTGTCCTCCAGCATCCCAGCATGCACTGTGTCTCTAGATAATCTTCCATGACAACACTTCACAGCTGCTTTCAGCTTTAATATTTATCTTTCCCGCTGCGTCACACTTCACGTGTGTGTGCGCCTTCACAAGTTCACGTGAGGGCAGCCGATGCAGATGAGGTTTCTGACTTGGTCTTTGTCCAGATCGTGTTCTCTGAGGTTCCTTTGTGTGTCTAAATGTGTTTGTTAGCTACTAGAGCAGCACAGAGCAGGAAATCAGTGCTGCTGTTTGCAAATGCGGCACCATCTGTCTGATGCTTCTGTTCAAATGTCATTAATGAGGCACCAGAGCAATCTAGGCAGCTCTAAACTTCCTCCAACCACTACCAGGCTGGATAGCAGCCAGGCGATGAAAAATAACACCCTGATTCAGACCAAATCATCCACGGCTAAATATTCACGCTAATTGGAAATCAAGGGGAGTCAGCAGTCTACTTCTGTGCTTCTTAAGAGGCTGAGTACAATCAATGGTCAAACTCTGACCTTGAGCCTCCATTATAGAGGATTGTACAGTTATAGACTGTTGTCCATCTGTTCCAGCCCCTATTCATCACCAGCTTCTGGCTGCTGGATTGATGTTGTTCATATTATCTGGGTCGTGGACCACAGTCATGGTCATGTCATGAAGTCATGGTCGTTACATGGTAGTGTTTATTCTGACAAGGACTGATGAAGAGGATGGTCTATATCAGCGATTCTTAACTGGTGGGACACGTTCTGCGTGTACAGTTTGTAATAAATAAATAATGTTAAAACAATTAAAAATTTAAAATAGTTAAAGCCTATCTGATGATGTACACGTCGTTTATCTTGAACAAAAAGACAGAGAGAGGCAGTGTCAGACGCACGCAGCATACTCGTTGCCATGGTAACCACCATTTGTTTGCCCGTTACCCTTCTCTTTAAATTTGTGATGATGTTCAGAGGCAAGATAGCAAAATGCAAATATAACCCAGAGCATTTGAAATGTGGATTTTCGTTCGTTGAGGACAAACACGGACAGAAACCTCAGTGTGTTATTTGTAATGAAGTGCTGGTCATGAAAACATTCAAAGTAATGCAACATTTACAAACGAAACATGTATGTGAAGCCAAGCTGGTAGAGCTTTTTAAAAAGAGGACTTCATGAGCTGAAGGCACGGAAGTAATTTGGGGGTGGGACAGGACATGTCGCTTTCGCTTTTTAAAAAGGCAGTTTTGGTGCTCTGCAGTTTTTACCTTCCAAAAACAATGTTACGCTGTATTAAAAGGAGACGAGTTGAGCATTAGGACCCAGCAGAAATCCAAGTCGGTCAATCTGAAGCCTGTTGAACTTTAGACCGCGCACAAGCTCATTGATACTCCCGTTTCTTACTAATGTGTGATTGGCTGTCCCCGCTGTCACTCCATCAAACAGCATGCGGCTACCAGTCTGTGATAAGCCGTCCATTTACATGCCTCCAAGTTGAACTATTGTCAAAATAATTACGAATTTCTGCTTGTTTTTACTCAGAAATGAGGTCTGTTGACCATACAGTCCAAACATAAGTGTAAAATTGGTGGTAATGCGTTGGAATGAAGTTGACCAAAAAGGATTGGGTGATAATTTTATGCTACATTATTTAACAGTTATATTATCTTTAAATAAATACTAGTTATATTATTATTAAATAAATATTTAATAATAATATGTAATATATTAATATATATTTAATGATAAATATACATTTTATAATTTTATTATTAATAACACTTAATAGTTATTAGTATATTATTAATAGTAACAAGTAAAATATAAATCATAATTTGTAAGTAATGTATTGTAATAATAATAGTTATTAGTTAGTTTAATAATAGTAATGTAATTCATAATATTAATTTATGTTCCAGCACCCTACTCCGCCGGTTGTGTCCCCCGAAAATCTCAAGGCTATTTTTCAAAAATAAATTTGTTTGGGTGGTATTTTATAAAAGTGGGTCGTGACTTAATGACCATGAGGAAATGTGGGTCCCGGTCTAAGACCAGTTGAGAACCCTGGTCTATATACTATTCAATGGCCATGTGTTATATTTATTAAATGCTTTGTATGTAATAGCTACATTTAAAACTAGTATCAAACTATTTGCCAATTTAAAAAATATATTTTTATATACTTCAAGAACAAGCGTTGGCTGTCTGGTGGCGATTTATCGACAGCAGTTAGTAAAGAGGCGGAGCCTGACTTCACATGCATTGGAGGAGGCTTGTGTTAGTCTGCAACCCTCCTAGAGTCAGAGACATTACAAGTGACAGGGATAGTCAACGAATGGGCAGGTCAATTGGCTACCAAGACATTGGGGAGAAAATCGATTTAAAAAAGTGTTTGCATCTCGAACCATGACATGACATTTTCCCAGATTGAGTGAGGTGTGCCTTGCTGAAATGTGATGCTACATCGTAGCTACTAGACTTCCTCAGAGAAATCTTTTCTTTACTGGACAAATCAAGTGACTCTAGATCATGAACCAGGGATCGTTCCATCACATGTATGTGTATGTGTGTTAGAGAAAGGCTCTATATGAAAAACTGTGAGAAAGATGTTGGCAGGGTTCAAGACTGCATTCTATACAATATAATTTAACTGCTGTGAAATATAACACTTATTAAATCTGTGATATTTGAGATACTGAGGTCTGTGAAATTACAGAAAATGTCCCGTAAATGTGGTGCACTCAGCCGTGCTCATTTTTTGGAAATCATACTTAAGCTACAAAACAAACATCACAGCTTGAGATGCGCATTCATATGCATCCATTACTGTTTCAAGCTGATAGGCTCTACTGGCCACTTTAGGGGATGAGGCGCTTTCTTGCAATGAATAATGCACTCATTGTAAATCCTCCTCCAGCATCTCCAATAACCCCCCATTCTCTCTCGGGCAGAAAGACAAGCAAACAGGCCAAAAAGCCTCTCTGAGAAATGCCTCCAGCTTTGGACTGCATCAGTAGTAGTATCTTATGGACACAGAGAATGACATGTCTCAGATGGTCACTCTAGTGGGACCTCTTCCAGAAAAGGACAGGGATATTGACCTGTAATATATAGACCAGGTGATGGTACTAAAGGGCAGTTGACCCACACAGCAGATAAATAAAGAGCTTTATAACCGTCCCCTGCTGGACACTTTGGAAAATACATGTTGCCATATCCTGTCATCTCCTGGTGTGCTTGAGTTCTTACTTCATTGCTTTCCCTTTAATAACGTTTCCACAGCTCTTTTATGGCATCTCAACAGGTGTCTCAAATAAATTTTGTCCATAAAGTGTATTTGTAGCATTAGAAAAGCATGTATTGATCTCAGCTCCTGGAGATGTAGCTTCCTATAAATTTCCTCCCAAGACGCTAATCAGGAACTTCTGAAGGCGATTAGATGGACCAGGTGGGCTCTTTTAGTTTAAGTCTGTAGGAAGGTTTCCTCAAAGTATTGGACAAATGTATTGGGATACCTGCTCATTCAGTGTTTCTTCTGAAATCGAGGGCAGTGGTGGTTTCTGATTTGGGCAGCTACAGAGGGCGGCATGTCGTCAGAGGCGGCACGACCAGCCGGCCTCACTCCCTCAAGGCACCCTTGGGATGGTTGTTAAGCTAGGTTTATACTTCACGCATCGCAATTTGTGCAAGGGTACAAGCATCAAAAAAGATGCAATTGTGGTGGCTCTTTTTTTCTTTTAACCCATCCCATCCACTAGGGGGCTCTCCCCATCACTTTGCACTGTCCCTGACTCTAGGAGGGTGAAGACAAACACAAGCCTCCTCCGCTGTGTGTGATTAGGCTGCCACCTCTTTTCTAACTACCGCTGATACACCATCACTGGGGAGCCAACGCGCTCGGAGGAAAGCGCAGGATTCCCAGCTCTGAATGGACCAATCAGTAGACGCCTGAGCCAGCAGACAATACAATGTGTGAGTGATAGGGAGAGAGAGCACCATCTACCCACCCAGAGAGAGCACTGCCAATTTTGCTCTCTTGGGCCCTGGCTGTTGATGGCAAACAGCATGACCGGGATTCAAACTCGGGGCCCAATCGCATTGGTTCTTGAAGAAGCTCTTGAAGGATACTCTTGTGATACATCAATGAGAGATCATAACGATACACAGATTCTTCCAAATGAATGGAAGGAGATGCTACTTTCATGGGAAAGAAGAGTGTTTGTAAAAAGGCATCTGTGCATCTGTTACAGGCTAGGACCGCCCCTGATCAAGGGTATGAAAAAGACTTGCTATCCTGCTTTTGTTTGAGTAACTTTACTGTCCAGAGAAAGCATTTTACTAGACTTTGCAGCATTGCTGTGAGGATTTGATTGCATTCAACCACAAGAATGTTAGTGAGGTCATGATGTTTGATGATCACCAACACCACCTCATCACTAACTCATCATAATAGTACTGGATGGAGGAGAGAACACAGTTCCACTGCTCCACAGCTCAATACTGGGGGTTTTAGCCTAGCTTATAAAATAATAACATAGTAAAATAGCTGAATTCATTCATTTGAAAGGATTTTCCACAAACATTGGGACATAGTGTTCTGTGCATATAATTGATGACAACATAGTGAACCTTTACTGTAGTATTACATAACAATTCCACACAAGTGGTCACCAAACATCCTCCTGGAGCTCCATCATCTTATAGGTTTGGGACTCAACACTTATTCTACCTGAAAATTTATTTGGATCAGATTCTTTAACTTGCAGCTCAAATTAGTCAAAAATGAACAACTTGAGCAGAAAAAAGAGGCTGTCAGCTTTGATATGATCCTTTTTATCTCATGATGCTCTGAATAGTGGTGCAAAGAGTGGTCAGCAGTGGAAAAATGATCCCATTTCTCCCTCCTGTGGTCATAAGAGGCAGATAAAAAGGTAATGTCTTGGTGCGGTTAGTGCACTATTTAATAAAACACTTGGGCTTGACTCACAGCCATCACTGTATAAACATTATCTCTAAAGTGAATCCACCACAGGACTAGCACGCCTGCTGGCTAATGGCAGTATGATGTGTAGCTCCGCCCATTCCCATTTATTTTCAGTGACAAATCAGCACATTTTCAATGTCATTTTTCTCCTATAAAGACTGTCTTCACATACAGTGTCTGATTCCAAAAATGTATTTTCTTTATGATAATTTTGGCAGAATTTTTAAATGTTTTTATATGGTTTTATCCATGACTTTTCCAAAACTTATTTTTTTTTTTTGCAAAATTTTGGATACGAATTGATGCTGTATTGGCTGCAAAAGGAGGCCCTACACCATACTAATAAATTATTTGGTCTAAAACCAGCTGTTTCACTTTCATTGTCCAATCCCTGTATATATATATATATAT
>BRDA01090282.1:0-11698 GCA_036984385.1 Crenuchus spilurus
TCTCTCTCTCTCCTTTTCAGGCTGTACTTCCTTATGTCGTTATGTTCTCCTCGTTCGTATTGTTGCATTTAATCTTCCAACACCCACTTTTCTTCTTGTTTTTTGGCGGCTGCGGTATTGAATTTTCACCCGCGACTGGATTTTCAAACAATAATAATAATAATATTATGTTACACTTATATAGCTCCTTTCACAAACCCAAGGACAAGCCCAATTTGGCGTGAAAGCCACGAACCTGGCAACCCTGCAAACGGCGAGCACTGCTGCTTGGTGGAGCCAAGCCAGTTGAGTGATACCAAGTTTTTGTGAGGAAAGGGGGGGTTACATTACCAAATGATTAAACATGCTAGTATTTTACCCAAAATTTTTCATGAATACAGAAAATTAACAAGTTATTCATGAAAGATGTTTTTGTAAATTGAAATTATGTGACTTTATTGGGGGGGTTATAGTGATTGGATCAGATTATTGGGGGGGTCATAACCCCCCTATCCCCCCCGCAAATTACGCGCATGTACTGGTACACTCTTAACTCTCTCGAGACGGCTCTCCCGGCTGCATGTTAACAAATATCCGCAAAACACTTTTAAAACTCTGCAAGATTTTATCCTAGAAACAAATATAAACATAAAAACATACGTCAAACACCTCAAAGGTTTTATTTTTTAAATACATAAACCTTGAATCAAAATATATTTTAAATATTTATGAGAGGAGCTTAAATAAGCAGAGACATGATTTTCAGAGTGAGTAAGCTGCACATTTTTTACCGCCAAATCTGTCAATCATATGATAATGACATGGTAATTCTGGACATTCCATTGGTGTATTACTGGCATGTGTGGAATGTGAATTTGAACAAAAACTCACCTGAATGTTCACACCTACAGTGATGAAAATAAGTATTTGAACACCCTGTAAATGTGCAAGTTCTGCCATTTAGAAATCATGGAGGGGTCTGAAATGTTCATCTTAGGTGCATGTCCACTGTGAGAGACATCATCTAAAAGAAACAATCAGGAAATCATAATGTATGATTTTTTAATAATTTATTTGTGTGTTACTGCTGCAAATAAGTATTTGAACACCTGTGAAAATCAATGTTAATATTTGGTACAGTAGCCTTTACAGAGGTCAAATGTTGTTTGTTACACTTATGTAGCACCTTTCTCAAACCCAAGGATGTTTTGCAATTAACACACTCCATTTACACACACTCAACCACACACACCAGTGAGAAGCGCCAGCCCACCTGGAGACTAGGGGGATCACCCAAGACAGAGTGCCAACCACATCTGGACAAACACAGATACGTTCATACACACAGACCTACACATTCATTCACACACACCAGTCCTATTTGTTTTTATACCTGTACACCTGCTTCTTTCTGTTTATAGTTATCTGTTTATATTTAGTTATTGGCCACCCACAAGATAGTTAAAAGAGCATTGACTAAGAGGACCCGAGTGGCTCAGCAGGCTAAGACGCTGACACTATGTCCAGAGGATCGCGAGTTTGAATCCCGGTCATGCTGTTTGCCGTCAACATCCGGGACCCAAGAGAGCAAAATTAGCAGGGCTCTCTCTGTGCAGGTAGATGGCGCTCTCACTCTCCCCATCACTCACACATTGCAAGGTCCGTTGGCTCAGGCGACTACTGATTGGTTCATTCGGAACTGGGAATCTTGCGCTTTTCTCAGAGTACGTTGGTTCTCCAGCAACGGTGTATCAGCGGTAGTTTGAAAAGAGGTGGTGGCTGTATCACACGCAACGGAGGAGGCTTGTGCTTGTCTTCACCCTCCTAGAGTCATGGACAGTGCAACGTGATGGGGAGAGCCCCCTAGTGGATGGGGTGGGTTAATTGGCTACTACTACATTGGAAAGAAAATTGGCAAAAAACAAAAAAAAAAGCATTGACTGTATATATGCTCCCGCAGTACACAGCTGTAGTAGAAAAGGTGGTTGTTTATGTATGAACTGCAGTAAACTGTACAGTGTTAATATTAAGAATTTTGTACAATATATTTGCAAACACACAAAAACAAATGTGTGTATGTAGTTATTTTAAAAATAATTCAGTCTATTTATTTATTTTACTATACACGCCCACAGATGTCGTCATGGTTCATGCCGAGAAAGAACCACCGTTCTTTGGTTCCCGCTGTGAACAAACTTTTCAGGTTTGTGAATCTATTTTTGTTTTTGGAAATGTGCCGAACGGTTCAAAATTAGCTTTGCGAACTGGAACAGTGCCGGTTCCTCGTCGGTGGAAAAGCGCTAACCTACTGAGATATTAAGGAGATCTTTTTTTTTTTTGCTTTTTGGTTTTCTTTTGTTATGTTCGTAGCACTGATTTCTCAAATATCACATGCGCACTTCTAAAGCATCAACTAAACTGTCCATCTGCATGTTTGAAACATCTGAACTGTGATGAGAGATACAGCTGAGCGGCTATAATGAAGTTGTCATGACAACACTTATGATAGAGATCAGCCATGTTATTCAGAGTGTGAGGATCATTTTTTTTTCATTTTAAGGAACCACAATAATATTGCAATATGTGATACTTCTTGAAATACATTTAAAATGCAGTAGAGAATAAATGGCCTTGACCAAAATAAGTGATGATTAATGAATCAGCAAAGCATTAAAAACACTCATCTGGAACTGGAAAACCTGATCATAACACCTCATTCATTAGTTTTGTCTTTGGCATATCTGCAGCTCTTGTCTTTCAGAAGCACATTCAAATTTCAGCACAGCAGTTTAACAGTCTTATCAGGAAATTATCACAACACAGTCACATGATTCTACTGCTGCTTTCCAGTTATCATAATTTTAACATAAGAACCTTCAGCCAGCAGAGAAAGTAGTGCATACTGACTACAAGCACCACCATATGAGATATGAATGCTTAAATTTTACCGACTTATTACCAAAAACATCTGCACAAATTAGTGCTTTATATATGAGGTAGTTTGGCGCTTGATTTCATGCACTGAAACCAATTCTTCAACTGTTGAAGAGTAGCTCATAAATCATCTGCATCATCAAATCTGGGCTTGTTTTTAGCCAACTTGTATGCAATATGACTGGTTAGAGGTCTCATTTGCATATTGTCACTGTCTGAACAAGCAAGTTAGCTTGACAGGAGGAACAATCTCTACTTTGAATGTAAGTTAAAAGATTTTTAGAGCATTTCTATAAATCCATCATGAAATTTTTACACAGTGTAAACAAGATCTGCTCAGGTCACATTATGCGGTGAATGGACTAGTAATAAAAAGGCACATTTTGCAAAATGCAAAATTAACTAAATTTATGGTGCAAGACCATTTTATTCACACATATACACTACAATATGTAAACATTTTGTAACACTGTAATTTGCTCGACAGTGCCTGTACTGGCTGACTAAGGCTTCCAGGCCTAAAAGAGTTTGTGTGATTGCAGCAGGCTAAAATGAAGAACATTTCAATGAGAGGTCTAGATTTAATCAAATACAGATTATGAATATCTGTCTCTGTCACCGTCACCCAGCTCTTCTGGATCATGAACATAGCCCATATCACAGTGTTTTTGAACATGGAGGACAGACAGAGCGATTACATGGCGAGTCTCTAGCAGTACAGGAGACGTAATTACACATTCTGATCTAATCCTCACTTTATTAATGAAGAGCAGAGAGAGGACAGGAAAGAGAAGAGAAGAGGGAAGAGCTGATGAAGAGAGGAGATAGGATGGGGGAGGAGAAGAAAGGAGAAGAAACAAGAGGAGAGGGGATGATAAACGAGCTCTCCAAGCACATTCTTCATCAACTAATGATGCTCTGCTGCATACACAGTGTTACCACATGTCAGGAGATAATACCTCATGAAGACATGAAGAGTGTTAATTTGCACCACACAATAAGCAGAGCATATTTCTGAATTTAAAATGGCCTAAAGTGACCCAGCTGGTAAACTGAAACTATTAACTTATTGCTGTCAAATCACTCAAATATTTCACTGTGATTAATCACATTATGTTGTGTAGTTAATTGCAATTAATCTTTATTAAATATATGACCAAATTTGACATGAAATGAAGTCTTTTTGTGTTTAAAAGCAGCACATAGCAAGTGAACTAAAAAACTAAAGAGATCGTGATCGATGTTAGGAGAGAGAATAAGGATACCTGTTTTACAACAATCAATGGCAATATTGTTGAAAGAATTAACAGCCAGTGCCGTTGCTCTGACCACACAGATCACGCACTACACGTAGGGCCCCAACTGCCCATTAGGGCACCCAAAATGTCTAGTGCCGGCTACAGTCATTGATGATAAAGTTTGTGTTTTGATTAAAAGACAACTTAAGAAATGTCAACAAGGATTGTTTTTCTTGAGAAAATTAAACTTTTATGAAGTTTTGTGTTGAGACAGTTTTAACATTTGCATTTATACGTTGGTATAAATCTGACTACTTAGAATAAGAATCTTCTAAGTAGTTTTGTTTAAACTAGCAGTCAGATTAAAGGATGTCAGCAAGCATCAGTAATACAGCTTTATTAGAAGCTCATAAACAGGGCTGAAGTCATTGTTTCAGAAGATCATCTTCTGAATATAAAGTTTCAGCTTGATTTTTTGCCAATTTTCTCACTTTCCCAATGTAGTAGTTGCCAATTAACCCAACCCATTAGTGGCCCCCATCACTTTGCACTGTCCCTGACTCTGGGAGGGTGAAGACATGCACAAGCCTCCTCCACTGCATGCAATACAGCCACCACCTCTTTTTGAACTACCGCTTTATACACCGTCACTGGGGAGCCAACGTGCTCGGAGGAAAGTGCAGGGTCTCTAGTTTCGAATGGAACAATCAGTAGATGCCTGAGCCAGCGGACATTGCAATGTGAAAGTGATAGGGAGAGAGAGAGAGAGAGAGAGAGCGCCATCTACCCACCCAAAGAGAATTCTGCCAATTTTGCTCTCTTGGGCCCCGACTGTTGATGGCAAACAGCATGACCGGGATTTGAACTTCGATCCCCTGGTCATAGTGTCAGCGTCTTAGCCTGCTGAGCCACTCGGGGCCCCAAGTTTCAGTTTTTCTTCTGGCTCTCACTACAGATTTCCAAAAGATTTGATGTAATAGATTTAGAAATTCTTTTATTTTTTTATCCCCTGTGCATGTTGAACAAGAGGGTTAAATGAATGTTTACCATCTATTTGCTCATTTATTTATTTATAGAGTCTGCTTGTATTATGATGATTGTATGTACAGTGTATCACAAAAGTGAGTACACCCCTCACATTTCTGCAGATATTTAAGTATATCTTTTTTTATGGGACAACACTGACAAAATGACACTTGGACACAATGAAAAGTCGTCTGTATGCAGCTTATATAACAGTGTACATTTATTCTTCCCTCAAAATAACTCAAAATACAGCCATTAATGTCTAAACCCCCGGCAACAAAAGTGAGTACACCTCTTAGTGAAAGTTCCTGAAGTGTCAATATTTTGTGTGGCCACCATTATTTTCCAGAACTGCCTTAACTCTCCTGGGCATGGAGTTTACCAGAGCTTCACAGGTTGCCACTGGAATGCTGTTCCACTCATCCATGATGACATCACAGAGCTGGTGGATATTCGAGACTTTGCACTCCTCCACCTTCCGCTTGAGATCCCTCAAAGATGTTCTACTGGGTTTAGGTCTGGAGACATGCTTGGCCAGTCCATCACCTTTACCCTCAGCCTCTTCAATAAAGCAGTGGTCATCTTAGAGGTGTGTTTGGGCTCATTATTATGCTGGAACACTGCCCTGCGACCCAGTTTCCAGAGGGAGGGGATCATGCTCTGCTTCATTATTCACAGTACATATTGGAGTTCAACTCCCCAACACCTGCTGCACTCATGCAGCCCCAGACCATGGCATTCCCACCACCATGCTTGACTGTAGGCATGACACACTTATCTTTGTACTCCTCACCTGATTGCTGCCACTTGCTTGAGACCATCTGAACCAAACAAATTAATCTTCATCATAAGACACAGTTCCAGTAATTCATGTTCTTTGTTGACATGTCTTCAGCAAACTGTTTGTGGGCTTTCTTGTGTACAGACTTCAGAAGAGGCTTCCTTCTGGGGTGACAGCCATGCAATTTGATGTAGTGTGTGGCGTATGGTCTGAGCACTGACAGGCTGACCCCCCACCTTTTCAATCTCTGCAGCAATGCTGACAGCACTCCTGTGTCTATCTTTCAAAGACAGCATTTGGATGTGACGCTGAGCACGTGCACTCAGCTTCTTTGGACGACCAATGCGAGGTCTGTTCTGAGTGGACCCTGCTCTTTTAAAACACTGTGTGATCTTGGTCACTCAGTTTCAGGGTGTTGGCAATCTTCTTGTAGTCTTGGCCATTTTCATGTAGCACAACAATTCATCTTTTAAGATCCTCAGAGAGTTCTTTGCCATGAGGTGCCATGTTGGAACTTTCAGTGACCAGTATGAGAGAGTGTGAGAGCTGTGCTACAAAATTGAACACACCTGCTCCCGATGCACACCTGAGACCTAGTAACAATAGTCACATGACATTTTGAGGGAAAATGACGAGCAGTGCTCAATTTGGACATTTAGGGGTGTAGTCTCTTAGAGGTGTACTCACTTTTGTTGCTGGTGGTTTAGACATTAATGGCTGTATATTGAGTTATTTTGAGGGAAGAATAAATGTACACTGTTATATAAGCTGCACTCAGACGACTTTTCATTGTGTCAAAGTGTCATTTTGTCAGTGTTGTCTCATGAAAAGATAAACTTACATATCTGCAGAAATTTTGTGATACACTGTAAGTCACCGTTTGCAAACCAAATTTCTGTTGAGACAACAATTAAGACTGAACTGAACTGAAAGCATGCTCCTCCCCCTTAGTGGATGCCATTTCTGCCATTTAATCTACATTTTTACTTAGATTGAGTCTGAAACTGTCATTTTCCAAAAGAAGACCCCCGAATAGGAGACATGAGGTAGGTGGATAGTGTAGTAAATGCTCTTTGTCTGATTATTGAGCTTTGCATATTTCTGCATTTTAGGGAGTGGCTAGAATGAGGGCTAAAAGAAGGTGATGAGAGTTTTTCTGTTGGATTTTTTTTTTACCCTTACTAGTTTCTGCAAAATCACCTAATCTAGCTTTAAGTGCTGTCAAATCCATTCTTACCCCTGGTGACCAAATGGATAGTGTGGGGCTTCTTAATGGCCCATTAATGGGAATCTGATCGTATCCTTCCATACTTGTTGCCATCTCTTTAAGTGAGCTACTTCTTTTATAAACTGTCCAAAGTGAGATCCTCAGTTTAACTGTTGCTGTAGTATTGATTTTTAGCAGCTGTCTAGAATTCACCATTTAGTTCCTTTAAAGTTTGTTTGGCCTCTTTTCTCTTTGTTGCAATCTCCATCATGTCATCTGTCATCCACTTCAATTTCTTTCTCATGCTTTCATTCTTCTTTCCGTGATTCTTCTTTGATGGTCTTTTTGAGTTCCAGCCATAGTTGCTCTGGTTCTCTGTCAGTTATGTCTTTCATCTGAAATTTGTTCCTGAAGGTTTTTTTTGAAGACAGGAATGATGTTCTTCAGGTCATATTTTGGAAGTGTGATGGATGGATTTTTTTCATTCTGCAAACACAAATGTGGTGTTGACTGAATGTTTGGAATCAGCATATTTAATAGAATGTTTTTATGGCAGTATCCAGAAATGTTATGAATCCTTAAGTAGCTAAACTGAAACTACAGTGGTACCCCTACTTACGAGCATCCCTACTAACGAGTATTCCAGCTAACGAGTCGAGATCTCTGAATATTTTTGTTCCAGGTAACGAGTAAAATTCCAAGTAACGAGTAGCGTACATTTGTTCAATTATGCCAAACCACTAGGGGCGCTGCGGTCGTAGCATCTCCTAGATGCTAGCGTAGAAGAAGAGGTCAGTCATTACCTTTGACCACTGTCCAGTGAAAGTGAAAGTGCTAGTGAAAGTGACACAAAGACAGCAAAAGGTAGTGAACAAGAAAGTTAGATACATTTTACTTTTACTTTTCATATGATAAGTGTAACCATGCCATACACGTACGCCCGTCCTCCTGTCCTCCTTAGCCGCCAGCCTACACGAGCACCGTCGTCGTCTCGTTTATGTTTTAAAAACCCATATAAACACATTATTTAGCATATTAAAGTATACTGTATATTGGCCGGCTGACACGGATTAATCAGTTTTACATGTATTCTTATGTGGAAAATGCTTCCAGCTAACGAGCAAACCAGCTAACGAGCTCGGCTCCTGCGTGGATTAAACTCGTAAGTAGGGTTACCGCTGTATTGTGTATATTGTAATGCAATTAATTTGTGAAAGTGAGTAATTAAAAGTGTGGACTCACATACAGGTGTTCTTATGTTTTAATTAGTTAAAAGCAGACTAGGATGTGCTGCCACGTCATTCTTGTCTTAAAAATTCAAAGATAAAAGTACAGCAGTACAGCAGTCAGATCCAGCTGTGATGGATTCTTAAGTCATATGTATTCATTGTGAAACTATAGGGTTATAGACTATGCAGGAAGTTGTCCACACCATGTCCTCAATCAGAGCATTGTGGTGGGCCTGAACTGTCACATCTGACAGAGCTGGAGGGGTAATACTATGTTTTCCACTCTAAATACCCTTCCTTTGTCTTTAAGCTCTGCTTTTGTCACCATCCTGCACTCACAGTGCGGGGATAAGCTCCTGATCTGCGTCCTTTCACTGTCTCTGCCGGCCTCGTTTAGACCCCACTAGAGAAGAACATGTCACACTCGAGTGATTCGTGTTAGACTATTGTGCATACACAGACACAGATATTTGCACGCACGTTCAAAAACAATAATGCACACAAAATCCATTGTCCACACATGAATTGAAGGAATGCAGTGAAGGAAACACACATGCACACTTACATCGCTTCACGAACGCATTTAATCCCTCAAGTGTGTGACAGAGCGGTTCAGCATCTGCCTTTTAAGTGATGCTCAAAAAAGGAGCTTGTAACACCCTAGTAACGGGTTTATCAGCGAAAGACTTCAGAGGCTCTCCAGTTAGTGCTTGGAGCGATGCAGAAGTCAGGCATTAATGCATAATGATGCAAGCAGTGCTGAAAATCTCTATTTTAGTGCCAACAGAAGTCAGTGAACTTCACAGCTTCAGCAAAACAGATCTCATTAGAGCTTGATTTGCATAAGATTAGCATTACTGGATTATATCACACAGTCAATGTGATTAAATTGTAATTCAGTTGGATACACTGGAACATCAATTCATAACATAAATCCTATGAGTTTATACTAATATTACTCCACATAAGGCCATTCTCTGCATCGGACTGTCTAAAAAATATTTGTAAGGGTACATCCACGCAGTACGGCGATTGGACCTGCTAGGGACCACACCTGTAGTGTAGTGACTGGACCTGCTAGGAACCGCCCCCATGGTGTGGCGATTGTACATGCTATTGATCACCCACGCAGAGCCGCGATTGGTCGCTAGGGCAGATCTTTTTCTTTCCATGGTTACTGGATTTTGTCCTCCAGTGCAGCAATTGGTTAATGGGGTGAGCTCATGTCCCCTTATTGGTCAGAGCTAGAAATCTCGCTCAGCTAGTGTCTGGCTTTCTTAAAGACTCTGGAGCTTTCATTTTCATTCATCCATCAAGCAATTTCTGTTTCCTCATCCGCAGACACGGCTTCATAGGGGTTCCGCTCTCCCCCAACTTCTGTCCAATAAATCTCAAATCAGGGACATTGTTATCCTTGGAAAGATTTAGGGGACTTTTTTGTTGCCTGCAGAGGAGGCCCACCAGTAAACCCACAAGCCTGGCTGACTATGGTCGTAATTCCAGGAGTGGTGCGGAATGGTGGCTCCTCCTCCACTTTTTGGCCTTCAGTGGGTTGAGGGAGCCTTCCATTGCCGAGGTGGCATTCCAGCAGGTAGGCTTACTCTCCCACAGTCCCGCTCAAGTGATGCTAGGGCTCTGTAGAGACTCCCTTGGAGTGATGCTGCAAATGCAGGAATCTGTTTAGACCTACCCCAGGTGGCAACACACCTTGGGAAAGCGTAGAGCTTCTGCCTTAGCGCCTTTGAAGTACATTTTGTTTATTTTCAGGACAAAATTGACCACTCTCTCCAAGTGCAGCAGAAGCGTGTATGCACCATGCCTTTCCACCTCCACTGCACTCATAAATCCCTTGAGCCGATTTATTGTTTTTGGTGTTTTTTTTTTTATTTTTGTAGTTTCCGCTCCCCTCTCTGCACTTTATTCCAACCCGGAAGTGAAGCATCTGGGTTCTTTCCCTCAAATTGTGCGGTATTCCAGAGGGCACTTGACTCCGCCCTCTGGCTTGCATTGGTCCTGTAACACCAGTAGCTTCAGATTTAGATGTTGCAAAGATTTTCATGCACTCCGTCTATGTGGGAGAGTGGGAGAGTGAAACTGGACTGAACCACATCTCTTTTATAATCCTTTACATACATCCCAGCATAGCATAGTTTATCATGTATTGCTTTCCTGTTGTTCCCCTTTAAATACGAAACCATGACAGACAGAATGCATGTTTTAATCAAGGTTATCTTAGGTCATCTAAGACCTTCAAACTGTGAGAACTTGAGCTGTGAACTGGGCTGTTTACATGATTATATCTTAGGCCAGCAGCCATAGCACCTGTTTAAAACAGCACACTGGTTGCAAGGGTCTGGTTAGTACTTGCACATGTGACCTCTAAGGAAAAGCTTGTGTGGCTGCTGGAAGTGTTGGTGGGCACAACAGGAGGTGGTATTCCTGTGTTCTGTGCTGATTCCAAAATCCCAGTTTAGTGACAGCAATATTTGCCTTGCAGTTCCAGTTCTTACATAAAGAAGCAAAATTTAGACTCCAAACATGTTTTGGCTGATGAAGTACATCTGATGTAAGAGGAGAATTGTGTATATTCTACATTTAACGCCATGCTGGGTGTTAAAAATGCACTGTTTTCTGTGCAGAGAAAGAGAGTGTGCTCACGGTGTAATGGAAAGGGTAGCAATATTTGACAGTTTAGCAGCTGTAACATGGAACTCTGCCAGGAAAGCATGAGCATGGAAAACCAGATAGATGTGCGCACGCACACACACACACACACACACACACACACACACCATCATCTCGTTAACTCCATGCCTGGCTTGGTGCAGAGCTTGTTGCCCATGCAAATGAGTATGAGAGGAGCACCAGCAAACGCAAAAGCTTCAGATATCAGACATTTCACAGATAGACTTCCACCTTGAAAACCTGCAACATGTTATACCTCACATGAATACATATGCCAGGCATTTCAGGAGTATATGATATAATAAACAAGAGCAAGTACATTTCCAGCAAAGGTGTCAAAAGTATTGACAGTCATTACTCAGGTAGAAGCAGGGACACTAGGGTTTAAAAAGACTTTTATAGAAGCTGAAGTATCAACTTAAGCTTTTAACTCAAGTAAAAGAACAAACGTTCTGGTTTCAAAACTACTTAAAGTATAAAAGTAAAAGTAATGTAAGGAAAACAAAAGCCAAAACTTAGGCTGTGCCACAGGGGCATATAGTGCGCTGGGGGGGGGGGGGGGGGGGGGGGGGGGGGGGGGGGGGGGGGGGGGGGGGGGGGGGGGGGGGGGGGGGGGGGG